>JAGDQP010019089.1:21443-35445 GCA_022664845.1 Lepisma saccharinum
AGTTTCATGAATTCCCTGAAATTAAAAAAAAAAAAATATAGACAAATAGAGAAATGTTATCTCTTGTATATAAATTTAAGTACCCTTGTGTATATACTTAACATTTCTTACATTAAAAGGCTTTTCCTCACCATTTAAAAAATATATTTATAATCTCAGCAGCTTTCAATTCAGTATTAATTTACAGCTATGTAACTTAGAAATCTCGTTCATTTAAGTTGCTGGCAGTGACTGAAGGTCAAAACACACATCCAATATAAATAGGGTCATTTCTTACATGAAAATAAGGTAAAAAATTATAGACCTTCGAGGGGTACACAAACGCTTCGTTTTGGCACTATGGGCAGCAGAAGGCATGGGAAAATTAATTTCGGAACTTGATATTTGGTATATTGTTAAGTAGAACTGAGGTTGTATGGTACCCTCCCAACACTGAGCAATGGATGCGCAAGGGATTCCCCAAAAATCAAAAAGGAGATTTCCAGAAATTTTCCGAAGTAAAGGTCGGTCGAAATAACCATCAATGGGAGTACCTATCAAGAAATAACAATAATTCGTTGGCGGCAAGTCGATATCTCGAACAGATTTCCTTTATGAGATGATTTTTAAATATAATTAAATTACATATATTTCAATGAACGTTTTCTGTACATTTTATCAGTAGAAGAAACTGTCGTTGACAGTGTTCGAAGTGGGCTAGAAAAGGTAAGGGAACGCATGCACCTAGAGGATGCGATTGAGGAATGAAAGTGAAGACAATGAGCTAAAAGATAGGGAAACGCTAAATCCAAAATGAAATAAGTGAAGGCACGGTGTTCCTCCTCCTTCAAGCACTGGTCATTCATTACCCGTTAGATGTCAGTGATTACGTTTATCATTTGCACTCATACGAAAAGTAGGTCTTCTTATTCGTGCTTATTTCAAATCACATTTATTCCAAACAACTTTGGAATATTCTTGGAACAAACAGTTTTGGATAGACCAGGTTTGAAGTCTCTGAGTGCACCGCCGATGATCTATGCTTTTTTCTTATTTTCGTGTCAGGGATCTTATGGAATAGGTTTCTCGGTATTGTTTTGCAACACCCTATACATAGTGCTTACCATAACCCATGTCCCCTATTCGTTTTCAATTTTGGATAGAAATAATCTTCCTTCCGTAATTTTGCAAGTGCATGCAGGAGGGTGATAAAAAAGTATTCAAACAGTGCCACTGCAGTGGCCCATGCTGTGGCTTGAGTAAGCAACTGCAGTAGACGTGTGCGACTATGAGTAGACCCAAATTGTTCGCAGATAACAGACAAAACTGTGGAGATTAACCAAATATTACTGGAAGCAATTTATTGCCCTCTCGAGCCCCATGACCTAGAAAGACACAAACGCAATGATGCACTGTAGGAGATACCACTCAGCCCGACACAAATACGCCATTGATAATTGCATCCGAGATACACAAAAACGACTCTATTAGTCTATTTGCTAGAAAATAAACAGAATATACTACTGAAACGAAGAAAACGGTTGAGGAGGTGTTCCCTATCTCAGGTTATGATCAAGATTCGTGATTTGTTTCTGTTCAGGTCCTGGAGTACGGGAAATGTAGTGCTAAAATGCTTCCAGTAATATTTAGTTAATCTTCACAGTTTTATCTGCCTGCAAACATTCATCTTAATATGGATTCCACATAAGAAATATATCACTTTCGAACTATTCGTTACATGAAACGACGAAATGTTTGTTGAATGTGTTAGCCTTATTCAGTTTTTATATACCTCCCTTGCGTGCTTGAAAAATTACAGAAAAACATAGTTTCTCTGTACCTGAAATTAGGAAAGAAAAAGGGGACAGGAATTTTGGTACACACTGTTAAAACCAGGGATGTAATGCAACATTTTTAGGTGGGTATACGCTTCGTTTGTTGTAACGAAACCTTTCGCTTACAATCCCATATATCTGCGTATTTCATAAATTTTAGGCGTGTATACGGTGATGCCTAAAACATTGAGGCGAGGAGGTGTATACCCTCCATTTCATTACTGATTGAAACCCTCCCATTCTGTCTTTTCGACGAACAATGCTTCACATGTGAAAATAGGACACGTAGCTCTGAAAGGAAATAACCATTTTAACAAATATAACAAATACTGGTTTCAGAATATACTTTTTGAGATATTACTTTCAAACTTAATTAATCTAGTAAACTTCAATAATCTGTCAATTACTAACTTTTACGAAAAAAAACTACAAAACAATACTCCACTGAAAAAAAAGAGAGTACAAAAGTGTACGCCCTGAAAAGAGTCCTGTCACGGTAGTCACAAATGTAATGTCCGGACTTTCTCCTCAAACAAGAGGGCCAGTGGCGCCCTATTGCCGAAAGGAGGCTTACCCAAAACTTCATGTAACGTGGCAAAACTTACCTGGGAGACAAGCCTACATTACGCCACAAGAGAGGGCACAAATAAGGAAGAACCGCAATCGGACCTGAAGACAAGTCGGTACCTACCCATCGGTGCCTTGCTTCAGCCTAGGACCATCGAAGACAAAACACGCACTAGTCTAGAGCCACGAAGCATGCTTGGAAGAAGCCCGAAAAGAAGTGCTAAAACGCAGAAAGTTGGCAAGAAGCAGAAGGCTACAACACGAAAGAAAAGGCCCGCAAAAAGGAGGAGACACAGGCGAGGACATCCAACAGGAAAGCAGAACACAAAACGCTATTTTAGTGACCTAACGCAACTAGGCCCCTAAAATGTACAAGGCGCAACGCATCCGAACACTAGTTAACATTAATCACGAAATTTAGATAACCTCAACTGATTTGACTATTCCCTAATGTTGGCTGAAGCAACGAATCAAAATGTCAAAACTTAACTTCATCTGAAGTACTTTCTCATATACACAAGAAATAACATTTCGCGGACTGAAATAACGAGATGTTGGGAACCTTTACAGCAATACCACAGTGATGATAAACTACCTACTTCTTAATAAAAACCTTAACACAAGGAATATCTGGTAAAATATAATGTATTCTTAAGAATAACAAACGCAGTGCAAAAGACTGATTGCTGAATTTCGAAAAAAAAAAGAAAGAAAGGAGTTGCTGAAAATAATCTTCAGCACATCAAAACGTGTTTTTAAAGATGCTGTTAATTACACATATCAGATAGTAAATTAATTATTTACAGAAATGCTCTGCCTATGAGCTGAGATAAGATTTCACATACATATTTTTCAAAAGATTAGGTTAGTTTCAATTTCTAAATATGGTTAGACATTCTACACTTTGTTTTTGAACTTTGCTTGTAATCGAAATAAAACATTGCGAATCGGTTAATTTTACGGTTAACAAAACAGACATACTATAGAGATATCGAGAAACTTAAACCACACCAATTTCCGAAAAACGAACAAACAAAATGCTGAGTGGGAAAAAAAAGTGCATTTGAAAAGTAGTATCAACTATAGTGTAAGGTAAAAGTATTCAACGCTTTCAAACCAGTGCTAACGTGCTGTAATTTCGCAATCTAAACATACGTGAACCAGACGGGTTTCAGAGAGAGAATGAGAATTTTAAAACATTAACCATACACACCTGATTGTAAACCGACCCCCCGATGCTTGCCAAATTAAACGGACATTTTCACGATAGGCATATTTCAACTAGAAAAGCTTACCACTGACATACTGTAGGTACACTAAATCACTTCACACACAGTAGAAAGGGGCTTAGAACCACAGATGATTATATTTATTAAAAAAACGTAAGCAAAAACACTGCCCACCACATATAAACACAAAATCACCTCGTACACTGACAAACCACCATATGCTTCACGTCGTCCGCTCCCAGTTTCAACCAATATGAAAGATGAACCCCAAACAATAAATATTAATTCTCAGCTTTCACCCTGTTAAAGTTGAAGAAGACGGCTACCAAATATGTATATTTTATCAGACGAGACTGCTTTCGATTTATATAAACTTCAAAATACTCGGCTGTATAATAAATTCACTTCATATGCAATTCTCGAAGGCAGCCGTTATCAGTGCAGCTTTTACAAGTCGACGCCCATAACAGAACTGTGTCTCTCGGCAACAGCCGATCAGAGAAGAGGATCAAACCAGTAACAAAAACAGGAAGGGGATGTGGCCTGACCCCCTAACTTTCTCAGCGAAATAAATCAATCAGCTCTCTAAATTTATTTATGAAGATTTAAAACGAAAGAAAAATTGAAAAAAAGAAACAACCGATCGGGGTTCGCAACATATTCTCCCTCTACCAAGAAAAGAAAAGAAAGACAATGCACCAAAAATTGGATTTCCTTTCTTGAAGACCAACCAATTCTCAAGGTATTCATGATCGAAGGAAAAAGAGAGGATGGAGAAGCAGGAAGATTCTTAATTCCCATTACTTAACAAGTCCTCTTACCTTTCTTCAGTACAATAAAAGCCCGGAGATTACTGAAATCACATCTGTCCTGACCCACCATGACCACAACCTGAACTCGTTTCGAGATTAGGACTCAACGCGAAACCAGAAGATCCGTTATCAGGCGTCCGTGTGAGAAAATATCTTTGAAGATAGAATTTTCCACACCTATGAAGCGACTGCTGGCAACCCGGGTAAGGACCGCTACCGAAGTTGAACACCTGGTACGAAGGGTCCTGAAATTTTCAAGGAACACCCGGTCCAGGGCATACAACTCCCGAAGACGGCCCAGAGTTTGGACTCGAAACCGTATCGGCTGTGTAATTCGCTACGAGCACTGGAGCAGGTTCCTGTACCGGATACATGACTGAACAACACTCGCATCTATGATGACAACCAGGATAAGCACCCTTCCTTCGACACATATTTGACCGTTTCTAATTTCTGTTGTGCTTTGTTGTGCAAACTGTTACTTTCTCGCTCGAAAAAAAATGTACGTCTGGTATAAGTAGTGTGAGGCGGTTGTTATTTCGGTTAAATACCATCACTGCTGTACTTGCCATCAAAGTCATTGCATTTTTGCTGGCAATATGGTGGGTTATCCATTACAAGTTTTTATTCGTTTTTGTTCAGGGAAAATACAGACTGCCCGAGGGCTGAGATAATTTAACCGGGAGGCTGTGGTCAACCAGTTTTGCGTTCGGAAGGTTATGGGTTCAAACCAAGCGGTAGGCTATCATGACTGAGTGTTTCAGGATAATCTTGAGTTACACGAGATTCATACCGGAATGGTAGTTTCCAAAATTAGCCCTGGACAACATAATTTTCACATCTGTTCTGTCATATCCAGGCCTGAACCAAAGCTGCCTGAAGGCCATAAAAATAATTTCAATTCAGTGGATTTGAATTTTATTTATGACGTTTAGGCATTTAAGACTCAGGCTGGGATAGGGGAAGTGAAAGGATGCGGGAAGGTGTCGGACGGGGTCTATGTTGAAGGTGCCATCCCGGCATTTGCCTGCAGTAACTAAGGAAAACCCTGGGAAAACATAAGTCAGGATGGTCGGCCGCTGAGATTGAAACCACAACATCTCGAATGCTAGACCAGCGCTCTACCACTCAACTACGGCGGCTCAGTTTCTTCCAGTAGAATACAAACTTGTCACATATGAAACGTACAGGGAAAGAAGAGGAATGTGTAGTTTTTTTTAAAAAAAATAGTTCGCACTTGTAACAAGTACAACATAATGACAGGTAACCGCTCAGAAAGTTTCAATCCAAAGGCCAGAAAAAAAGTTATAGAGGTTTTAACAATAAGAAATACATGAGAGTAAATGGGAGATTTGGACTTTAAAATGCATTTTTCGAGAAATCACCTTTTATGAACAGCCCCTTCTTTCCCTGTACGCTTCATATGTGTGGTTTCAGTTGCTGTGGTCTTTCCCTACACTTTCCCTATAGCAGTGAATGACTATTGGAATCTTCCTTTAATACACCGGTAGGTGCTTTTTCCTTCTGTCTCTACGAGGTTTCAACATCAAGCAAAAGCTTTTCTAAACTGCTGCTCGGTCCAATTTAGAATGGACTTTTCGAGATTCCATCGGTTCGCTTTCTGACTTCAGTACTAACGTAAATGTGCAAGTGGCGGGGTTTCCAGAAAAGCATATTACAGATTGCATATAAACGGTGATATACTTTGAAATTAGAGGAAAATCGTTCTTAAATGTGCACTACGCATAACGTTAACAATAATATTGCATTCTTTGCTGCACCATTTCCTTTCATGTTCTGTATTACTCTCAAGCTAGCAGGACTGCCATCGAATTGAAAATCGAAGTGAAAGTTTTATCATAACTTGTATATAGGGTTTGTCGCAACACAAGTGTATAATTGGTAGAAAGTTTGCAACATGCTTCCTGTTTGGAAGTATATTGTAACTTATAATAACCAGTACAGAGATCTAAATTCTATTTATATGAATCTGGAAAATATCAGCTAGTATCGCGATTCTCTATTAGATAATTAAATGCATACCTTAAACTTTCGTTACGGCTTACAATTCGAAAAAACAATCCCATTTTGCTACTGATATGTGTCTATCGGACTGCATTACAACCCCATGAAATTACATCGGAAATGCTAGTTAGTGCTTATAATGAAGTGACATTCAAGACGGTGGAAAAGGGAACAATTAAGGAGTTTGCAACTTTGTACTAAACATTTGAGAGGGTCTCATTTCAACTACAAGTTAACTAAGACACGTCATAAAATTTATGGAACATATAGTACTTCAGCAGAAAGCTACATTTTACGTAATTTGTTAAATTTTAAATGAAGACTACAGGAAAAGCACGTGCCCTGTCTTTACAGGAGTGCGTTTTAAAAGTTCACAATTAGCATTGTGTATGCCTGCACATCAAATGAAAATTTACTTGCAATAAATGGACTATGCATATTCTATTCATGTACAATAGTTTGTTAAAAAGGTCTTTCAAAGAGCAAATAGATGGCTCTATTATCTCAATTTGGTCAATTGTTTTGCTGTGGTCTTCAAAAGATAAAACTATAACATACCAATAAAATAAAGCTCAGTGCTTTACTTACTCTATTGTTTTGCTTCTCTGCTTACTGGTATACAACAGATTTCAGCGTAAAACGAATAACCACATAGAATATAATATTTCTATAATATTCTTAAAGACTTCACCAATGTCTGTGCTACCATAGAGACATCAAACAATACTATATATAACAATTAGTCATAGTGAATTGTTTAGTTAGTTCATTTGTATGAGAGACTCTTTTCAAAAATACAAGGTCCGGCTGTCAGACCATGGTACCGTCCATTAGCATCCGCATTTTTGCATTTTCATGACCTTTGGACTCTCCTAAACAATATTTGCAAGGGTGCCGCCATGGCACTGTTAAGCATTTTGCACAATACGTATTAATATGCAAATCAGCTGCCGAAATTATATGTATGTCTAATTTTGCTCATATCGTTCAAAGTTTTTGTCCTACCACAAAGTTCCAGCTATGTAAATCCATGTTTTCGTGGTCAAGGAATGCTTTCAGAATGTTAAAAATGATGTAGACTAAGTTTTCTTAGAATATATTTAACTTTGAGTCAGAAAACTTTAAGTAAGTATTGAATGGATATTTTGGGTTTTAGCGTTGTCATGAACACTTGTATCTGAAACTAAACAACACTTCCATTTCTATAATCACTACGTCGATAGGACATGAAAAAAAAATATTCGGTGTACTCTTCGTCTACATCCGTGCTCGCTGCAGCGATGATTTTTTCGTTATTACACCGTGACTCGTCATAACAGAGACAAAATACAGTACATTGCAGTTTAGGTAACTGGCAACAACAGTGAGTTGTTGAACGGTTTATCTGAGGAACAACGACATTGAATCATCTCCAGCACTTCTGGAGGTGCTAGGGCAGTGTTTGGTGGCAGTAGCACGGGAAAAAGAGACTTCGACTCATCTTCACGTTTCCAACCATACAAAGTGGGATCAAACTTGGGAGGCTCAGATTCGCACGCATATGCAGTTTGAATGTGAGCTCTACGCACGTTTAATTCGAACGTTTCTGTTGTGTGTGGGAGACTTTTCAAGTCAGAGGCTGCGGTTGCCTCTTGACATCTTCACCATCCACACACCGACTCGTCCGTCAGACATAGGTTCTTCTTTTCGCTACCGTAGCATACGGACATGAAATACATAGCTTGTTTTACAACATCGGCGATGTTTGCATCGATTTTTTCGAGTAGCTTGAGCTGGTTGTCGCAGCCTTTCCGAAGCAGAAACACTTGGCAACGGTATCGCACCCTGTGAGAGCATGTGCATCTCAAAGATCTGGAAGAAATATCTTATTCCTTTTTGCACTTACACCGATGTCGATGACGGTTCTGCCAGACCCAGCGCTTTCCATAGTCAGCACACACGACAGATTGTGTGTGTGGTAGAAATACACGAGTAGGACGAAAATATCTGTATCATCGCACGCAACTCTGATAGTCTCCACTCGCTCTTTGGCAATCTTAATGACTTGTTGCACTATGATTACATCTGCTTCTTCGTGCGTTGTCCGCAAATCAGTTCTGTATTTTTGCTCACTGTTATATATCTGGATCGGAGTGGGATCCTTCCCAGTTATGACCAATTTGTGGTCCAGGTTTCTGTACTGGCCAACAGTTTGCTGGAAGATTAACTCCGTCAATTGCATCTTGTTTTCAGTGACAATAAGTGTAACATTCTGGGGTCGAAGTGTTGTTTTCAAGCTCAGCTTGTCTCCTGCTAGCAAACTGGCCAGCCCTGACCAATCTTGTGCCACTCTTAATGGCGTAATTATGCTATATGTCGAATATCAAATACACACAAGAAACTCTTGCCTTCTGAGACGTTCTGGCACACGTTATTGCCATAGTCTTGAACAGTTCCTTTGTTCGGCCAGTGCATTGCCCACAGAATAGCACTTCCATCAACCAGTGTAGCTTCTGCCTTCAGGGCTAATCTTTCAGATGTGTCAACTTTTATCTGTTTCATCATGACTAATTTCGCCTTTTCATCAAACATGGCAGTTGGTACCGGGGCAAGTTCATGTTTTAGAACATGTTGAAAATTGATGTCCTTTGTTCTTTGCAATCCAAGAACACGGGAGTATATCAACGTGGTATCACATACATCTGCAGTTCCAACGCGTATGGACTTTCTGTCAACAGCCATCGTTATAGCTTCCTTTGGTACTGTTGAATGGAATCCTGCTGGCCAAGTACCTGAATATTTAGTCATTTGGTTCATTCCAATAGTCAACGCATTGTGAGCATTCACCTTATCTGATTCAATTCTGCCAGTGACTATGTTCATAACAGATTGGGGATGGTCTTTCGTGTCAAATGGATCAATGCATGTTTCTAGCTTACTCCTGACTTTTTTCTGTCATTTCTATCGTCTTGAATTCTTGCTGGTTTCTCTCCTTTGTGAGTAGTGACTTTATGCCTCCGACTGTCATTGGTCAGGTCGGTGAGATCTTGCAAAATATGGCTGAAAATGTGCATGCTGTAAGCCCACTTTTTCGTAGTCTCTGTCTTCATTGTCACTACGATAATACCGCAGGGTCCTTTGCCATATCTCGTAAAAGTCGTTTCAACGTACATGTCGGACCAGATGCCGTTCCACAGCTCTTCCTTGTGGCGCATAACGTGCTCTCATTTCAGGAATTTCTTTAGTACATCCCCATAAAGTTTTTCCATTGACTGCAGATAATACAAACTGTACCTTGCGTAATTGTGATGTCTAGCAGCAAAGAAATAAGGAAGCATCTTTTTTACTGCCCACAGGTGTAGTAGCGGCCATTCGCCTTCACGTTCAGTTCGCACAAATGTCATCATAATAAAAACTGGCTTTACAAGATTTTCTTGGATGTAGAGCTGCTTGATGCCTTGTTTTCATGAACACTCATTAGATCTTCCATCGCATTCACAGCAATAAGGATATGTCTCAGAAGTTCTTCAAAAACCAATCAAAGAGCCCTGAAATTCTGTGGAAACATCTTCCCAGCTAACATTTTTGGAACACTTCCAAAGGCTGACTTTAAAATTTCTTCAATACCACTTTCCGACATCAGACATGCAACACAACCAATAAAATTCATTAATGTGTGCATTCCTCCAAGTCTTGAAAAACGTTCGGGGTAAACCCAACTGATGTGCACAACCACCTTGTACAGTTGCTGGTCGTTTGTGAATACAGTAACATTTTGTCCACACTGACTGGTAAGTCGTACGGCCTCAACCATTGCTGTTAACATGGTGTCGAGGTCTCCAGGATCCATGTCGATTAAAGGGGTATAGATAGCCCTTGTAGCTGGCTGAGTGGCTTGTCCTTGCTGGTTGCACAGTATTGTATTAAATTAAGCAAATTCTGGGGGTTATCGTTCTCACTATCAGTTTCATAAATTGGAAATCTAAGTCGCTGCATCTTGATAATTTGATTGCCTGATGAGCTAACACACATCCCATTTACCCTACTCTACTAGCATGGGTGGCTTTCTTGGACCTTGGTATCGTTGCACTTTAATGTCATCGCTGATAAAAAAATTTAACTCTTCTCGTGAAAGACGTTGGATAGTTGTCTCTGCTTTTCCCATCTCCTTTCGATCTTTCACTGTAAGTAGGAGAGCAAGACTGTGCGTCGAAGGTTATTCGTTCTGTGATGACACATTTGAATCAAAGTTGTCAGCAACTACCTGAACCAGTCCTTTATCTGCATTTACTAAGCCTCGAAGGTCAGTCTGAATTTCTTCTGCCTTAGCTTCAGATGCTCTAAAACGCCGATATTCACCGTATAAGCAACAAATCCGATACTCGTAGAAATATTCTATTATTGTTTCTCGGCTTAAAAAATACTGATGGCAATTTGTAGTGGCGTAGGCTAATTAGATTACACTGGTGACAATGTTTCCAATCAAAACACCGACAGAGGATTGGTCAATTTTATTTAATATCTTCTTCAAAAGAGTAAGCAGTGTGGAGCTAGTTGACTGCAGAGCAATTTCCATGTTTATTCTAGTTTTGTATTCATTGCTTTTTCTGCCAATCTGCTTGGATTCTGTGGTGATCTTTCTAGCTACCCGATCAATAGCTAAATTGTCATCATCAGGATCGGAATCAACTAATTGAAGAAGAGCTGATGATCTGCTGCGAAAGAGAACGAGACTGGCCACGCGTTTTCCTGACAAAACGAGATCTGCTTCTATTGTTTCAGAAAGTTTTGACAGAAGTGCCCGTCGCTAGACAGACGTTCCGCCATTTTCAATGTATATTTCAAAACTCTCGCATGAGTTCCACATTCTCGATATGTCTGCCTTCATGATTTCAATGGTGGCACTTACAAAAGAATCAGGTTCATGACATTGCTCCAAGTTACGTGATGCTGAAGCAATAGAACGTGTGGACATAAAACTCTTTCGGCAATCGTCATATCTGGCGTCTGCAGCATGTAGATCACTAACATCCGACATAACTCGCATCTTAACACACTCGCCTATGTCATCTTGTTGGGCATTGCAAACGTCTAGAATACGCCGTTTAGATGTGTGGTTTTCTTCAGGTTCTGCAGTACGGCAGAGAAGCGATGGCCTTCAACAGCCTGGATTTTTTTAATCTTTCTCCACAACACATGCTTCACCACAAAATAGACAATGCTCCCTAAAGTGATGTGGGTGTGTGAGATCGACAAAGCCGTTTACTGACATGGGATTCTTCGGTGTGTTCCCTGGAACGTTTCAGTACTCTATCGATATGGGTCCTTGATGTATATGATGGAACACAATCCTTGTGACATTTGAGAACGAGTTCTTGATTATCTTCCAAACGTGCTTTTAAGTCTGAAGCTTTTCCATCTTGTCTCGCTATGCTAGCCGTTATAGTTGTACGAATACGTGCCAATCGGGCATTGATCAGCGGTTCATTTGATTGACATGGCTGGAAATACCATTTCTCCTCCATTTGTCAGCCTACATCAAACATCACAATACAAATAAAACAATGCAACTACGCCTATGTGGCTAATTTGAAGAGAAGCACACAATTCTTGGATATGTTAGTTCCAACTTTTTTTCAAATCAATAAACAGAAACACTATGTATACCTTTAGAAAAATGTCGTCGCTCTGTACCTTAAAAACTGATACCTTCAAAAATATGCAACTGCTTCTCCATTCGGATTTCGTTTTATACTTCCCATGAAGTTAACTTACTTCGTGGCTTGCAGTAGTAAATATAATATAATGTAATTATTATACAATAATTTTGCATTACTTAATCATAAATATAACTCAGATAACTTTAATATAATTATTAGACCAATTTAGGTTACAACTGTCGAAATTATTTCCCTCTTAGTGCCATTTATGTGCCTACTAATAAACATCACAAGAGAAAATGGGAAACGTAGAGATAAAAATGTTTTTAAAATATAAATTCTTGTTTAATATGAAAAAGACACTAAGATAAAACTCGCAAAATAGAAACATGAAATTTAAAACCGATATAGAAAAATAAATAGCTTCTTCACCTTTATCTTCAAAACTTGGGGGCAGTTCTACAACTTTGGAGAGAAAGTTTCCCCCTAACCCGTCTAAATAAAACACTGTGCTCATGTATTTACTTCAGGAGGATTCTAATATGTCCAAAGTATATATATTGACCATGAAAACATGGGTGTATATGGTTAGAACTTTGTAGTAAGACAACTTCTTTGAGGAAAATTATACATATTAATAATGTCGGCAGTTAATTTGCATATTAATGCATATTGTGCAAAATGCTCAACGATGCCATGGTGGTACACTTACAAATATTGTCTAGGAGAGTCCAAAGTGCATGAAAATGCAATAATATTTTATGCGGACGCTAACGCACACTCCTTTGAAAATCTGGGGTTCAACCACCGGATTATAAAGTCGCCCTACTCATAAATCACCCTTTTTGACCGGGCGAGAGAAATTCTCTTTGCCAAGCATAAGAAAGGAACAAGAACTCTTGCTCATGTAAGATCTGACGAACTTCTTTAAATCTAAATGAATACTTTAAGAATTAACTTTCATTATACATTAAAAAATAACGAAATTATTTATCTCCAGACAATTTGAATTACTTATTGCAGAAACCAGACTTAATCACACTTTTGCGATTTTGAATTATGTATACATATGGTATCATCTTGGAAGGTAGAGCTAACATTTTAGACCGAAATCGGTCATCTACAATCTCTCCGAAACCTCTATATTGTGGAATAGGATTTGGTATTTTAAGCAGAGACTGGACTTCTCCGGGAGATGACCGCCTTCTGTGTGTATGCTTTAGCCAATAAGATTCTTGTTTACAAAGATATTACTATAAGGCTAAGCTGACCGAGTTGTTAGTGTCAGACATGGAGTCCGTTAAGGTTTGTCTTCCTATGACATAATAATCATAAGAAAGGTGTAAAAAGAGTGGAATATAAGCTGTAAGAATTCAAAGGAAGTAAGAACAAAGGCTTAGAATATGTGAATTAGAATATTCGGGAAATCTAGTGAGCGCCAAGGCGACTGGAGAAAATTATGGGTCTCCTAGAAAATATTTTGAACGTATTTCACCAGGAGATCGGGCAGACATTTTAGTAAGTTTTATGACGCGAATTACAAAAAAAGGAAGAAGAAAAAAAAAGAAATGCATAGATACCTATTTGCAGTCACTTATGGGAATTGATGACATTAAATGGAGGAGGTGTTGAAAGGATCCTAATGATGGAAAGAGAAAACCTCAAAAACAGAATTTAAGGTATTCTTTAAGTTGCAGCAAAGGACGTATACAAGTGTGCTAGAAAAGTAGTATTGGATCCGAACAAAAACACCAGAGGTGCAAAAAGTGGAGCCAAGTTCTTTAGCCCTAAAAAGGTGTGAAATGGGAGACGGATAAGCCAAGTTCCTTGGTGACAACATGTAACAGGAACAAAGGAACTTGGCGCGAGGTGGCAAGGTTCATGATCCTCAAGCTATAAGGGTGGTGGGGATCCTA
>JAGDQP010019090.1:0-35437 GCA_022664845.1 Lepisma saccharinum
TCCATGGATCTGGAGGAGAAATCCCGCTGCCCGGGGCCCTGAATCAACTCGACCGGCTTGGAGTCGCGTACAGAATGAATGGTAGTATGAATGGAGGAATGAATGTGACTTTATGTGTTTTCTATAAAATATTCAGTTAGTGATACTAGGGGACATATAGTTTGCTGGGATAAAGGTAGTTACAAGTAGTACAGATTAGGTAATGAGTAAAGATTAGAATTAGTAAAAGAAAGACAAATAATGTAAAGTAGAAACTCTCTAAGCTCAACTAGAGAACGGATACAAAATAGGAGTTCCAATTGTGTTAAAACACTAATAATAAAGATAATAAACAGTAAAGTATGAATGAATGAAAGAAAAAACAGACAAATCTAAAACTCTCATAAATCAAATCAGAGTTATGCACAAATAATAAATAAGAACTAAATGACAATAATAAAAAAATTAAATAATAATGTCACAAACAGATATAAATGAATAAATAACTGAGGTTTGTATGGCTCAAGTCACTTGTATATGTAAAATAATGTATGCATTGCTAGTAGAAAAAATAAATAGTAACTTTCCCCCCAACTCGCGGAAATAGGGCCCAGGTTTATCCATCGGGAACTGGGCTACAGAAATATCCCCCTCAGTCCTCCTATACTCTTTTCTTTTTTTATCTTTTTTTGGATACCAGTTTAAATCTATGCAATTTCAGGTCCTACGGACTCCGTGTCTCGACGCCGAGAAGGGGTCGAGACATGGAGACCACTTGGGGGATGGCCTACCCCAGCTTTGAGGAGAATCCCTTTTAGATTCGCTGCGCCCCTCAGGCGCTCGAAACAAAGCTGTGCTAAGAGAGCAAAGAGGTAGGGGTGGCAGGAGGGTCCTTAAATAAAAAATATTCATATAAAACCCCAGACGCTTCTGTATGCCTGCCCTTTCAGTGGCTTTCGAGCACTTCTCGTTGGACTAGAAGGCCGAAATTTGGCATGACTATTCGTGGATAGATTGGATTTTTAAAAAATCAATTAATCAGTTGCGTACGTCAACCTCAAACCTCAGATTTCAAAAGTACACTTTTCATTGAGCTAAAAAAGCTGAAATTCGCCATAAGTATTGGTTTCAAAAGCCATAGAACACAACATTCAACAAGTTTTCTTTTGTTTCAATGAAAGAATATTTTGAAAAAAGAAGAAATATTTTAAAATGTCTAACTAGAAAAACATATCAATTTAAACCAACATGATAAATTGACTTACTGCATTATATCTGCCACAAACATCTAACTGACGCCATCATTAAGAGATCGAGCTAGTGTTGCCTGCATTATGCTATTTTGCATATACTTATGTAAGCGTTTCAGCCTTAGAAAGCAATAACGTAGTTCTACAGAACACTAAGAGATGGCACCACAACGCTAACAGATGTTGAAGGGAAATCAATGAGACTATGATAATAAAAATATTAAACATATTTCTGTAAAGTGCATAAAATTTTGAAATTACGTATAATGAAAATAATACTGACTTTTCCAACCTACGTCAATGAATTAGTAAAATGTTTAATTATTTAAAAGAATAACAAAGGAGATTTTTAAGCAGAAAGAAAGAAAATTTAAATTTCTTTAAAAATATGGAAAGGTATGTGCAGTTGTCGAGCATCAAATCAGGGCCACCCGACTAGGAAAGGTGGCGAGCGTTTTGCGACCGTGCATTTTCGGTGGAAATATAGGCAAGCGTGCGTTTTGCGACCCGGAATACTGATGCATAGGGAAATGCCAATGTTGAACCTAGTATCACTAAAGATTAGATTGATATTTTGTTATTTTTAAATATATGGAAGAAACTTGTTGCATATTTCTGGTAGGTCAAATTAGGTTAGGTTACTATTTTCATTTTAGGAGCTAGCAACTAGAATTTAAGAGGCATTTTGGCTAAAGGCAAAGGTATCCTCTGTCCGATGCGCACGGGTGGTTAAAGGCACATGCGGCATGTGAAGGTAGGGCTCCGAACATTATCGATCCACTGCATGAAGTAAGGCGGGGTGCTTAGTCTAATCGATTTGATTTGTTGTCTAATCACTCACTAGTCTAAGTCCCATTAACAAGTGACAGTGAATCAATATTGTGAACCAGTGGTGGTTTGCCATTGACTTCCATAGGAAAAAGATGACGTACGAAAGACGGCGAAATAAAAGATGACGCAAGGTGGCTCAGAACAATTTATGCCCCTACCCGGAATCGAACCCGGGCCACTTGATTACAAGGCAGCGAGCATTACTATTCACTCACAATGGACTTTACCACCCAAGGTGCCCAGAAATAACAAGAACACTTTGGCAGTCACTTTAATAGGTGGATGCGTGCGAGAAAAACCTCAAGCGTCCTGGCCGAGATTTGCACGCGGACCGCCCGATTCGCAGTCAGACGCGCTGATACGGCGATTCCTAATTCAATTTGGGAAATATTAGAAATCTTTTTCACTTTCACATACATATTGATGTGGTAAACCAACTTCGCACAGAAAGTATTATAAAGTCACGCACTGATACGAATTCATGCCGAGTAAGCGGCAGAGAGAGAAAGCGGGTTATTTAAAATCAGGCAACATTATCCCGTTTTTCCTTCCGTCCGTGATTGTTCTCCTTATTTAGTGTTTTCTGCGTTAATTGCTCCTTGTACATGATATACTATTGCTTCTTGTCGGGGAATTTCTGAAAGCTGGTGCTCAGAATGGAAACTGTTACCTTAGGTTAGTTTTGCGGAACCTCAGACTACCAAGAGACAGAGCGATTTTGCTGAATGCACAGTTAAGATGTAATATCGTTAATGAACTTAACTGGTTAAGATATCGCTGACTCCATAATCGGTAGATTGATAGTGAAGAGCACGATTCACATTCCAGGGATCACAAAGCGCACAATACTCTGTATAGTCGCAACTTGCTCTTGTTCATACATGTATCCGTTCTTGAAGAATTTGAAGAGTACTTGTACTTCTTATGTTGGCACTAATTCATTTAGTATACCAATGGAAAATTATGTATTTATGTTTACACAACGTGCAAGTAATAATAATAATAATAAATAATTTCCTACACACTAGTAATGTTACAAAAATAGGTAGTTCTATGTAGAAAAAAATATTTACTAGCATTAATTGAGCAATTCGCAAATGCGGGATTTTTGGACACTGGCAACACTTCTTGCTTGCCGCCATACATTTATCGTTACGATAACTTTGTAGGCACATCACATTTGTTGTCATTACGGAAAATTTTCGAGTTACGGACGTAACTAGATATCTCTGGCAGTGGTGGCGTGAGAGGAGCTAGCGGTGCCCGTGCCGGTCACCGACACAAGTGAGTTGCTTGTTTAGATTAATCAATGAAGCATTGTAATTGGGGGTTGGGGTGGAGAGGGTTCTAAATTGGGTCTGTATCGATAAAGTGGGAAGGGAGGGAAAGTTAGAAGAGAGATAGATTCATTATAATATGGAGGGGTTCATGTATTACTAATAGTATTGTATTCTTGTCGTAGTTGTTGGCTGTGTGTGTATTGTGTCTGTATGTATGTTTTATCAATTTAGGATTTTGTACTTATGTGTATTTTTCTTCTGATATGTAAATTATGTATCATGGTTAAGTGGAAGACAAGGCTATCAGCCTTAACTTTTGCCATGTAAAATAAAAGTCTAATAATAATAATAATAATAATAATAGTGGTGGTCGGTGACGTAACAGCAATGCCGTCTCAGAACTCTTTATTTGTGCGCTTGACAGTAATAGCTAATAAGCATGACTCTTCAGATTCTAAGAAGCCATTTTTACGTATAGGTTACGGCGAGTGAGCGAGAAAATATCTGTCTTGGCAACTGAGCTTTCCCGCGGGGCTCCAAATATCGAAAAAATACATATTCGGCCAACAGTAACAGTGTAAGCTCACGATTGTTATCGTGGACGGGCATCAATCAAGTTGACTTGCTCCCGGCACCAGATTAATTTACGCCGCCACTGATCTATGGAGCTCTGCAAAAGTTGGGAACTGATAGTATGTTTACAGATTATTTGGAGCTCGAGCGTTGGCATAATATCTTTTTAACCTACGTATTTGTTGCTGAAAGAAAATAAAAAATATGTTTCCAGATTCAGCAAAATAGATAAATAACAGCTCTTTGCCTGGAACTGGTAAAATATTTTCGTGAATCTACCATTGAAAATCGCTTGCTTAAGGCAGGCACATATCTAGAAGATGGTTTCACGCAGAACCAACGCCTTCGCAATGAGGATCCGAGGTCCCCATGGGAAATCGTAGGCGGCCCGGCGGTAGGTAGTCGGGACACGTTGGCGTCGGCAAGCTTGCTAACAAGTACAGAAAACCCGACCAAATGCCTACGCGGCAGAGAGATGAAAGTTAGCTACAATGCCGACGTTTTGCCGACGCTATCGCGGTCCTTTGCCGTCCAATGATCGGGAAAGAGACGACGTCGTAGTTGAGCCGGTAACCTTCCCGACCCTTTGCCGTTCCAAATGTTGGGTGTCCTGCCGGCGTTGTTGTCGAGAACGCACCGCCTCCTTGCCGCCGGCGGAACAGAGACAACATGGCAAGGCATAAGGCCGATCCCGACGTCGTAGCATGACCGGCTACTTGCCGACCATAAAAAGACTCTGAGCAAGGTATGAGGCACGACCTCGATGTCGCATCCACAGTAGGACGTCCCCCACGCCGACCCCTTGACCCCCCTCCCCAACGACGCCCTTGTGATCTTGGTTGTGCGTCAACTGATATCTGCAATACAAATAGATATATAATTCTACATTTAATGAGATATCCGAAACATGTGTTCTGAATGCACATATTTGTCTAACATGTTTAGGAGCTCCCTTAGATGTAGACTTGTTGCTCGTTTGTGTAATGTAGATATCAGCTGATGCAGAACCAAGATCACAAGGTTATTGTGATTGGGGAGGGGGTCAAGATGTCAGCGTTGGGGGCGTCCTACTGTGGTTGCGACATCGAGGTCGTGCCTCATACCTTAACGAGAGGGCGGCTTAAGGCAGGCCAGAGGGCGGCTACGAAAATTCTGAATGTCACAGGCAATACTTAACAATTAACTTTCAAAAGATGTACAATATCTACAAGTTTGAGCGAAAATGAGTAAGTTTAGAACATTGTTGTTAAACAAATTAAGTGAAGTTTGGACATTTTCGTGCAAGAAATCCTAACTTTCCAGTTATTTACTTTCCTGTTTGAAAATTTTAAGAGCAACAGGGTCCTGGGCAACCCGGATGCAAAAAAGTACACGGAGGAAATGAAAAGCTTTGGCTGACATGGTATTAACGATATCACCTATATAGAACTACGTGCAAGCGTGAAGTTATTGTATACTGCTGTTATTGTTTTAACTTAATTATTACATGCAATTCCAAGAAAGAAAATTATATAATATTTATTATATAATTGCTGATAATAGTATCACTCCACTATAAGTACTGGTGAATTCCATATCACTACGATTGGAAGCTTTCAACAATAAATGCAACTAGTGTTTATAAGTACATCTACTTAATACAAAGTGGCTAACGATAAACATTTCTGAAATTCCCTGATTTTGTTAATATTTCCCTGACCGACAAAACTGAACGTTATTTGTTCATACAACTATATAACATATTCTAATACTGTAAATGAAACTGAAATACTGACATTTAATAAGTATAATGTGTCTGAGTTAGAGTTTTAAATGCCGGGGAAAGAAAAAAAAACAGGAAAAAAATGTTTTTTGTTCACGAAGCGAAAAAAGCCTGGTTTTATTGACAAAATCGTTTTTTTTTTAACCTTTTCATCACCAATATTCAATACGTAACACACCTAATGCATTTGTTATTTAGGTTTAGAAAAACTAAATGTTCTTACGTTAAAAGATGTACAAAAAACCTTCAATTTACATTAGGAATGCAATATATCTGATTAGCACCCTTGTGCATGAGAGAAATGTTCTGTTCACTTTTGGCCCTTAGGCATCTTTGGCTCAGACCGAGAAAACGTACATAATGCTTCAAAACTTTTTCAGAGGCAGTTGCATTGCGGATTTTTTTCTAAATATATGTTTTGAACATCAAATAACATTTTAACTAATTCATTTATCATAAATTGTTGTCAGAGACCCCGTAATAGTAAAAAACCGTTCTTTTCCAAAGTAGCACGAAAAATTAAAAAAAAAGTTTTTTCTCATTTTTTTCCGGCGTTCATTTTTTTTGAAACAGTAGTCTGAGTGCTTACCAACTAGTCCAAAAATGACGAAGCACCTTAAAAAATAAGTTCGGAAGCTCAAAGAATCACACTAGACACACACACCTACACATTATTTAGTAATTTTTGAAACACTATGTGCAATTTTATATTTCTGCATAAAACTCTATGACTATTCTGAAATCTTGTGAAATTTCCTGATGTATACAGGATAATTGGATATATTTTCATATTACAAGATCAGCCTAGAGAGTGTCAAACAGAAAGAAAGTTACAGTAGGCAAATGCCGAGATGACACCCTGAACTTAGACCCTGGTCGACTCCTTCCTTGTATCCTCTTCCAACCTGATCCATGATGCCTAAAGGCAACAAATATAATTCAAAATAAACAAAAACAATGAAAATATTACCTTGTGTCCTTCGGTATGGTAAACTCCTTGATGTGGATCTATAGATTGATTCTTGGTGCTTCCCCATACAATTAGTGTTCTCGTTGTTTGGTTCTGTGAGATTCTCACACCCCGCCAGCCGCACTGTAAGTTTATTAATTAAAACAGAGCAGGTCCGGCAAGCATGAGAGGCCCCACACCAAGGTGTTCCCGAAAATCAATTACGGAGCCACTAATAGAAAAGACAGAAGCCATGGAAAGTTCATAAAACTAGAAAGTTGTAGGATCTTCAAAGAAAGCAGTTTGGGACAATTTATGGGTTAGGTTTACTATCGCCGGACCAATTTTTACAAATGTACAGGATGAATTGAGGCAATTTACTTCGGTTTGTGATGCAATGCGGGTGAAAGTACAATGTGGGTAACAGTGGATGTGAATAATAAAGTTGTAGTTAGTTTTGTAGATGTTTTAAGACGCACTTCATGTGATGGCGGAAGGGACTATTTGGCGTAGAGCTACAGTCGTTATCAGGTGGCATTTCTTGCGTGAGTTTTATCGAATCTTTAAAAAATGACGAGCGTAAGTTGTGTGCAGAAGAAAAAAGACACCTAACCTGACTTACCTAACCTGCAAGTGCACTTGATTGGTCGCTGTGCAGAAGGAAAAAACACCGAACCTGACTTACATAGCCTCATAGTGCCTTTGGCCAGTCGCTGAGCCTAAAGAAAAAATAACAAAAAACGTGTGAGATATTTTTTTATTTTGGTCTGGTCCCGCGATAGTAAATAAATGCCCAATTTATTCCACTCGAACACCCATTACCAGCCTGTATATCACATGACTGAAGCAAGTGCAATGAAGCGATCCTTGGTGGCGTGACTCAACTGCATATGTAGTACTCACTCCTTCTCACATGATTTCACAATATATCGTACACAGTTTCACCAGGCAAATGCCTGGTACCTTAAGAAAGGCTCTTGCCGCTACCTTCCTCATCCTAGAACTACTAAATCCTGAGCCAAAAGTTCATAGATTCAATTGAAATATAGCGTTGACAACAAATGAACCTTTAAGTGAGTCACATGAAATTGCAAGACGCTTATTCCCTTGCTGCCATTATTTCACAATACTTGTCGCATTTCCCCCCACGTACTGCTTTCAACCAACGATATTTATAGAACTACTGTTCGTTTTCATCCTCAAACTGATTTCAAATTCGCATTAGCGTCAAACGGTCACAAATCTTGAAACAAATACAGATTAATGGATACACGGTTCAAAGTTCCGATTCTCTACTCCAACAAGCGGTGAACTGAATCTGGTACAAGTAATGTCACGGAGTAGAATCACTGGTACTTATAGCAGTGAACCGAAACTTTTTAAAACCAAAAATTGTAATGTAAAGCAAAGATAGGCTTTTATTTACTATCGCTGGACCAGACAAAAAAACACCTCCCAGGTTCGGTGTTTTTTTTATTTGCTTAGTGACTGACCAAGGACACTTGGAGGGAAGGTAAGTCAAGTTTCGGTGTTTTGTTTTTTTGTACAGCGATAGATTACAACAGCGAAAAAACACTGCTCTACCCGCATCCACATGAAAAAAACTATAACTCTAGGCCAAATAATACGCCATAAAGCATATACAAAATTAACTACAACAAGATTATTATTCATTTCCACTGTTACCCACATTGCACTTTCACTTGTATTTCCTCACAAACCTAAGTGTTGGAATCGCTTGATTATAAAAAAAATATAACAATAAAGTTCTTTCAACAATGAGCAAAGAAGAAAATTAAAATTCGGCAATGATTGAACTCTAGAAATGGCTTTGAACTTTATCCCTAAAAGTTAGATCTCTCTAGGCTTGAATTTGTAAGAGCAGCATTAAAATTTCGTGCAAAGATAAAAATACATTAGACATATACGGAGACAGTGCTGCCATCTTCTGTTGGAATTTGTTGCTTTACAATAACCTTAACCAACAAAGAGAAGTTGGTAACCCAGTAATCACATTTTCACTAGTAATTATGCACAAGAAATTAGAAACTAAGTATAACATAATTTAACCCATCCTAACAAGAAAAAAATATCTAACAGGATTTTTCTAAGTCATACGCTAACCTGTAATGGGTGCGTAAATAGCATTCGGGACAAAATAATTTTCCATAAATCGGAGACAAAGTAAACGTAAATATCACGGTCGTGCAATTTGATTGGGGTGTAAATGAAATAGCAACGCATAATGGCCTGTGGTAACAGCAAGATTGTTAAGAAATCTAACCTGATTTCTCTATCCCGCCACAGACTACCTAACAGCATGTAGTGGGTGCATGGAAAGATATTCGTGGCTAAATAAATAGTTTCCCATAAATCGTAGACAAAGGTAACGAATTGCGGTCGTGCAATGCATGTAATAGTATACTGTGAAAAATGAAAAACACCCTTAAAATGCATTTGTGTGCGTAATGCATTAATTTGCAGAGTAAGGTTGGCATTTATTTCTAAGCTTGTCGTTCGTCCGGTTTCCGACGAAAAGTCTAATAAAATTTCGGAAATTTAAAAATCATAAATGTTTACGTTACGTTTAGTTGGCGTAGCATTCGGTAGGTCGTGGCTTCGATCACAGCGGCCGACCATCCTGACTGAGGTTTTTGCAAGTTTTTTCAGTTCCACCAGGCAAATGCCGGGATGGCACCTTCAATACAGGCCCTGGCCGACACCTTCCCGAATCCTTCCCCCTCCCCAATCCCGGCCTGAGCCATAGAAGCCTAAGGGCCATAAATAAAATTCACGTGCTACTTTTAATAATAGGCCTCATACTCCCATATTATAATACTAACGAAATTTTAAACAATGCCCCATATAGATTTCTTTACATGCAGATACCCATGATAACTTGACAAGAAAATGGCACTCTCATACGTCACGAAAGCATGCGCAACCATGCCTTATACCGCCTTTCAAACCCAACGTTATGATAAGAAACCGCCATGATGGAAATATAGGAAATAGGCGTGACTTTTGTCACCCAAAAATGCTCTGACACTGCGAAACTGCAGAAATTTAGACCCAAACGTATGAATAAAAAGTACGGAAGAATTATATGACAGGTCATCTTTTGTGGAAAAGGTTTGTATGAGGAAGCTATAAGGTTTAAGGTGACGGTTCTAGATCACTGGCCCGCATATATTTTTACACTGCGATAACTATAAGCTATTACTGTTTACAATGTGTTTTGTGACTAAAGGTTAGGTTAGATTAAATTAGTTCATGTTAGGGGGTTAAGTTTACTATCGCCGGACCAATTTTAAGAAATTTCTGGAATGAATGGAGGCAATTTACTTACGTCTTTGATGAAAAGTGAGTGAAAGTGCAATGTGGGTAACATTAAAAGTGAGTAATAATGTTTTTTACTTAGTTTTATAGATGTTTTAAGGCGCACTACATGTGATGGCGAAAGGAACTATTTGGCGTAGAGTTACAGTTGGCAGTGTTCAAATGGCGCGTGTTTGTGATAGCTGTGACATTTCTTGCGTTAATTTGATCGAATCGTACAAAACTGACGAGGGGAAGTTGTTGAAACTGTGTGAAAGACATTGTCTACGTGTATTGGTGTTTGTTGCAGCGTGATCGACAGAAATTCCTGGTACATGAACTGAAGTGGAGCTCACGCACTGTAGTAGACTGGACGAACAAAAACACCGAACCTAACCTCCAAGTGCACTTGATTAGTCGCTGTGCACAAGAAAAAAACACCAAACCTGACTTTACCTAACCTCCAAGTGCCCTTGGTCAGTCGCTGAGCAAATAAAGGAAAAAATGGCGAACGTGAGAGGTATTTTTTGTGATTTTGTTCTGGTCCGGCGATAGTAAACAAATGCCCATGTTAGTATATCATAAACAAAAAAGAAATGACATTTTCCTAATGCTAGTATATTGAATTCACCCAGGCGGTTCAGTGTTCTAGAACCTTGCCAGATTTAAGCAAGCCATAAACGTATTGAATGGGCGTGGAGGACATTATTGCTTACTTGAAATATCACACACAGGAACCAGTATAGCACTAAAACTGCACTTTATTTTAGAACGCACGATAACACAAATTAATAACACACGGGAAAGCACAGCTAGTTTGATGCATTGTGAACTTCTACAACTGACACACTAGCACTTAAATTCATGTTATAATTTCTTGCTCACTTTTAATCTCAGAACCACTATAACAAACCAGAATCATTTTGAGGGAGCTCACACACTTTTAACCTAGACACACTTATTCTCACTGCATACTTCACGCACGGTAATTTTCCTTTGCCGTACTCACCTGTTGTGCAGAAAAAAACACCATTGGCACTTTCAATTAGTTTGAAATTTAACTTTATTTCTAGATTTTTTGTATACCACTTCTCTCCGTAACATGTCAAATGAACGTAATACACACTCCCCACACTCACTAACACACATCCTGCAGTCGTTGTCAATAAACAAAGAATATTAGAAAAAAACATACTTTTCCGTTTCCACACACAAAACAAACGAATTGCGAATAGCACCAACAACCTGTTGGAACATGTTGACGCATGCGCGCTGGCTTCTTACCAGAAAGCTTCGAGTACAAATCACATTCCGGAAGTTACGGAAGAGAACCAAACAGTCCACTTCACTGCATGTCCTTGCGCGCATCACTTGTACTTTCGGGAGGGAAGGCATGCGTATCTCTTTCCTACAACATTAAATGTAGTAAAAAAAAGTAGGTTTTACAAGATTCATGAAGTACATGCAACAAAAATTATCCAAATAATTTATACATCGATATTCTATTCCGCATTATACTTTCTTCGTATTTAGTTGGACGCCTTACCAGGGTCGGCAGATTACGTAAGTCTGACACAATTTTCATAGGATAATTTCTTTCCCTGGGCGTAGGGTTAGGGCCGACTGCAATTCTTCTGCAACTCCCCGACTACTTGCCGTCGTTGGCATTTGGGGCGGCGACGTACATTGCCGCTTCCAATTTGCCGACACCATGCCGCTGGAGGCGGCATTTGGTTGCGCCTTCAATTATGAAAATCTAAATAGTGATTTGCAAGTCTACAATTCATATTTTAAACAAATTAGCATGCTCCTACTTAGCCTTGTTTTCTTTTGGCACTCAATTAATTTTCTCACATAGTCCAATCCCCATGCGTGGCCCGGGCTCTACTGTAGGACTAATGCCGCTCATATGATAGTCGCAGCCGGCCTTACTCCTTGATCGCCAACTTATAGGCGGCAATTCCTCATGGTAGTCTGTGTGTGTGTGTGTGTGAAATTTACGTAAAATGCATATAATTTTTCCAAAAATTATACTAATATTACTAAAAATATGCGAATTATGGGGGAGGGAGTCCAGAACAACCCCAACCCATAAGTAATTCCTGGCTTAAGTCGTTCAAAAACGCATCTACACGGACACACTTTTCAACATGTCAAATGATGAACCGTTGCCCTAAACTAATAGGCTAGATTGCCATCACCCTGCATTCTAGAAATGTATATGAAATGACAGTTTTATTCTGTTACCCATCCAACAAACGTTTCAAGAAGACTCTTTCTTTTAACGCAAGGATATGAAAAACGGTTTTCGCAAATTTGACAAGATAAAATGTATCGGGTGTATGCATAAGTTTTTGCCGTTTTTTTGTGGTAAAGAAAACACGTAATGTTCAAGGGAACTTAATTTTGTTTTATTCAAAATATTGGCCATCGGCTTCTACACATTTCGCCCATCTTTCATGTAATGTATGATTACCATGCCAAAAAAACTGCTTGTCTTTTGCGGCAAACCATTCGTCGAGCCATTTTCCAACGTCTTCGAAATTGCTGAAGTGCTGCTCTGCGAACGCGTGCCCCATTGATGCGAAGAGGTGATAGTCCGATGGCGCCAGATCTGGGGAGTACGGCGGGTGCGGAAGGATGTCCCATCCAAGCGATTTCAAGGTGTCTTTCACTGGTTTTGCTGTGTGAGACGGCGCATTGTCGTGTAACACAATCACTTTGCCATGTCTTCTGGCTCATTCCGGTCGTCTTTCGATCAATGCGTGATTTAAATTAATCATTTGTTGGCGATAGCGTTGTGCATTAACGGTTTCGCTGGGCTTCAAGAGTTCATAATACACAATACCGCTCTGGTCCCACCAGACACAAAGCATGGCCTTGGTGCTGAAGGACCGGCTTCACCAGGTGAAAGCCACGATTTTTTCCGCTTCGGGTTTTCAAAATAAATCCATTTTTCGCCACCCGTAACAATTCGATACAAAAAGGATTTTCATTCGTGGCGTTGAAGCAGCATTTCACAAGTGACTTTGCGATTTTCCATTTGACGTTCATTCAAATCGTGTGGGATCCATTTACCCAGTTTATTGATCTTCCCCATTGCTCGTAAACGTCTGCTGATTGTTTCTTGTGACACATTTAATGCTTTTGCCAATTGCTGTTGAGTTTGAGTTGGGTCATCCTCCAATAACGCCTGCAAATGTTCGTTTTCGCACTTTTGTGGTCAACCAGAGCGCACACTGTCTTTCACATTGAAATCACCACTTTTAAATTGTCGAAACCATGTCTCACATGTTCTAATCGATGGAGCGTGTTCACCATATGTTTCTACCAGCAAACGATGACTTTCAACAGCCTTTTTCTTTTGATTAAATAAGAAAAGCAATGCGTGCCGTAAATGTTCTTTTTCAGGCACAAAATTCGACATGATCACTGAACGATAACGCTAGTTGTTGGCAGACTCAACTTGTGTATGTTTGTAGTTTATTGTCAGACGAGCAAACTGAAGAATATGTAAAATGAATACGCTGCGTACTTTTCGCTGGCGCCATCTCTTAGTTAAACCGGAAACTACTTATGCATACACCTGGTATATGCTTACTGTATTTTTTATTATAAGCTATTTAAAATTAAAACAATTTATTCATATCTGCCCTGATTGCACACTTTAATTTGAAATACCGGTATAAATAACTGGTCAAATCATGTAGTTCATGTAGTTCACTCAGTTACTAACAGAGGGCAGATCATTAGTAAGTTAGATATTTTCTAACTTCTTGAAAATGTATCTCATTTGACATTTATTTATAACAGTTTGGGTTTACGGAACCGAAATTGAGTTACATTATTTAAAAAAAAACAAATATGGTAATTTATTTTTAATACAATTGATCCTCATCTACGTCGTAAATAATTATGTCTTCATTAAATTAATCAAGTATTTAATTTGTTAGCAAAGCCTAAAATTAAAAATTCCCTGTGGGTTGCAAAATAATCCCATTGCGGGGGGGGGGGGGGAATGAGGGAATGTTACAACTTGCTGGGATTTTTGAACTTACAACTTTTTTGACGCAAAATTTAATTTTATTGTATATTACCCTTTGGCTATATATCAGGACAATATTTTTCACACAAATACGTTACGCAATTCTGCTTGTCATTGTAAGTCAGTGAATTTATACGACGCTTCAATATATATTTTTGAAAGAAATCTCAGCTATAGACATGCGACAATCTTTATGTCCATAGCTGTACCAGGCAACCGGTGCAATAAAAAATTAAGATTGCGAGGTGCCTCCTTTGAACTTTTAAAAGCTTTATTATCCGGTTTATGTAAAGGTGTCCTTTTTTTCTTTTTTCGTCTCAAAAACGCATGTAAAAAATTCAAGGCATCCTAACTGGTGGCAATCTAAGAAAGGCGAAATATCTCGATATTGTTAAAAGCTTCTCTCGCTAAGAACAAAATAGGAGTTAAAAACTAGTCTAATTCTCCTCACTACTTTTCCATTAAGGCAATATATCAAACCGAATCTCTCTACACAATAAAATTCAAGGGTTGGTATATTCATGTCTGCGTTTAAAGAAAAAAAATATTACGTTAGGTAAGTTCATATCTTTTTTCTAGTCAACTTTATATTTAAAAATATGTCACGTGTCAGCCGAAAGGAGAGTTCAGTACAAATACAATATCAAAATAAAACAAAATTTCCACGCTTTGTCTGTAACCGTGTAAAGGTTGCTTCTAGAATTTCGTCGAAGCTTATTTTCTGAAATCCTTCTTTCTATTTGTCAATCAAATGAAAATATTCCCAGCAAATCGCAGCGCTCAGCATATTTTTCACGTTACTCTTCCAGTAAAAGTTTATATCTTCATAAAAAAGTGAACATACTAACAAGGAGACCAGAAACATTGCCATACCAAAACCTACCTTCAATTTTTTTGTACGAGTGGATTACACCAAAATAATATTCCACAGCAAATTTGAAGTGCAAGTAGGCCAAGAAAATGTCAAAAATTGGAAACTTTTACTGCTATAATATAAATCTAGTTGGCTACACTGGCCGAATTCTAGGTGAAGTAAGGATGGGCATTAGTGTTATTTTCCGTAACAGTAGCTGTTATGTGCAAATAGGTGTAAAAATAATACTTCAAATAGCAGTTCTAAAATAACCGTCTATAACTTTGAGTTCTTTATTCCCAACTGTATTAATGCAATATAAAAGCACAATTTTATATTAACTTGCGTGTAGACTGTTGTGTGTGCTGTATTACATGTTACACAAGTTCCCAGGTGCGTAAATCGTGTACAAGTGATAGACTATTACTCATGAGGAAATCGCATCGGGCCGACGTCGGCCGATAGCTTTGCCGTCGTCAAATTTGCTCATGGGGTTTCTAGGACATGTTAGAGCAGGGACTCCACCAGGATCTTCAGTTTGGGTTTGCACGGTTTTTTATCGACTTACGACCGCAAAAAAAATAAATAAAAATAAAAAAAAATAAAGTTGGGATGATGGTCGAGAATTTGGGGGTGACTCCTACCACGGGGGGCAGTCTGGCGGAATCACTGAGTTAGAGTAGTTCATAACCATCGAAACCTATTTTGTGCAATTATCTCTGGTTGAACTAATTAGTGGTTACGGAACAGTACATATCAAGGTACATTTCAATCAGGTGCGTATGAAAGGTGTCCGGGGGTTGCGCGACCCCGAAATTCGGTTTCATGTAGAATTAGTATAATTTAAGGCGTCATTATATGTAGTGTGAACTTGAAATACTCGGGATTCGCACCTGTAATCAGGATGAATTATACAGGTTTGCACGCGTCTTGCCGAGATCTTTCCAAAGACGCCTCATTCACCTTTCTAGTCCTAGTAGTTCCAAAGATATAAACTCTCACCCCTATCTCTGGACCGCCCCTGCAATCTAGAATGATTTGCATTAGTTCAAATGAATTTTGCTGCAACAGTAAATTTGGCTACCTTTTATTTTCTCCCCACCGCTACATAATACTTTTCCTAATGTTTTTTTTTTCATCCATATTCCTTGAATTTGGAGTTTAAAATTACAAGCGGTTAAGTCAGTCAGAAAATTCCTAATGTGATTTTATAAAAGGAAAGTAACAAGAAAGTACATTTCAAGAATTTAGCGCAAAAGTAGGGAATACAAAATTAGGACCACTGCGGAGTACATTTCTCGTCCCAGACATTTTTCTCTCGACTCGTTTCTGCATTCTCCACGTAGTAAGCGCGGCCGTTCCACCAAGTACTATGTCCCAGTGTAGCAAAAAAAAAAAATCATATTATGGCAACAAAATTTTCCGTTTTTTTGACAATTTTTTTGGCCCACTTGCGCTTTGAATTGGCATCTCAAATTTTGTGTGGTGTTATTTTGTTGTAATCGACACGTACGAAAAATTTGAAAGTAGGTTTCGGCATGACAATGTTGACGGTCTCCTTGTAAGAACTGTATTGGCGTTTTTAGGCAAAATCGAGGTTGTGTATGCTAAGTTGTGCTTCTGATACTAAAAGTGTAAATTTGATCGGCGCATCCAATTGCAAATCAAATTATAAAATTTCATTCATGTTAAGTAATTTAAAATGTTAATTCAATAAAATTGCAATTCTGCTATCGTTTGCTCTAGAAACTCGTAAAGATAACGACGTAGCTGGCGAGTACATAAAAACCAGCCTAATAAAATTTAAAGTATCTCTATATACAACGTATACATAATAGCTTACGTGTAAATCTACCTAAAACTAATCCTAGCGCATGCATAAAAAGCTGCTTTAAAAAATTGGTCAACGCATCCAACGCATGCAAACGTGTGTATCCGTCTTAATATTTTCGAGCGATCTGTGCTACTTATAATACTTTCTTTGCAATATTTATCCGGGAAATGTAAGTGTTGATATTTTAGTTTGATATGATTGATTTTTGCTATTCATAGTCCCTGTTTATTTTATATAATGTTGATTTATTGGAATTCTTTTTCATCTTCGTTGGGGCGTAAATGTGTAATAATCATTGTGAGTTTTTTTTCTCTTCACATTTTATGAAATGTTTGATTATGGTTTGCTACGGTATTTATTGTCTGTTAAAATCATATGGAAAGCTAGAGTGATATATTTTGATATGTCGTCGGTGTCGCATAACGGCCAGTTTTGTAACTAATGTCTTCGTGAAGGTGAGGTCTGCCTCCAGTGGCGATATCTAGCTTTGTCGATGTTGGAAAGGGTACGTTTAGAGAGTTCGGCGACAGATTGCAAGACGTGCACAAGGAAGATCTGCGGCTCTGCGGAAGTTAATAGTGCGGGAGGGCGACGAGACGAGTGCTACACACATACACTACACGATCATATCCTTATATATTACACTACTTTATACATACACACATTCACTATTACATTCATACATATTATCCATTATATACACGTTTCCTCTCTTCCCTCTCTCTCTTACTCTTCCTCCCAAAATCATTGCCCCATATCCGTCCCAACTCAACCGGATTAGACATTTTTCTACCCTGATTAGACCTTTCAACACTTACAATCCGATTTTGACATTTTAATCATTTTAAGTTTTTTGGTGCCACTCTCGCTTATTCCGGATCATACACTAAATCCGGTTGCGTAAAAGCTATATTTTCTACTCTTACTTATTCACATTACTACTAATTAACATATTTCTTGTATTGATTGGAAGCAAAGGCCCATTTGGCCGGTTCCATCTCCTCATGCCAAGGAGTCGAATAGTAAAACAGAAATAGAAAAGGAAAGTAAGCTTGTTACGAGCTGCATAAATTGGTATATTTGCTGAGGAGTATATAGTGGAGTATAAGAGTATAAGTACCTTGATGTCGGTGGTATTGAGATGGCTAGTACTAACACAGTATTCGCTTCTTCTGTTAATATCGAATGTTTATTGCGATAATTCTGCTACTGAATTTTTGGCGGTCCGCGGAATTGACGGTAAATTGTTACTAGGTCTTGTATTTCAACGAATAATTTTTTGTAGAGTAAAGGCCACTTTAGATGACAGCATTTATGCTACGATGAATCTTACGATTAGCAGTAGTGCCAGAGTGTGAAAGCAAGAATGCTACAATAGGGCAAGATGCTATGGTATAAATTGGTTGTTTTTTTTTCTTTTTACGCTGGCACACTGCTTTCGCTCAGATTCATCGTACGATAAATTGTACCGCCTAAAGACCGCTTAAGTTACTCAATCGTGAGTGAGAGAGAGTATTTGTGGGTCATTGTTTGGATTCCTACATACTCTGTTTGACATATTATGTTCTACCCCGCGGAAACTTTTCACATTTTTAGTAATAGGCCAATAAATTGGAAGTTTGATTATCTCTATTTCATGCATAGTATTATTATTTGTTCGTTCAATTATATATTTGATCGAGGAAAAAAGTAAAGGGAAGGTCATTTTTACGATTACAGTTTGAACACCATGCTGGGATTGTGCTTGCCGACCACGTGTTGGATATCATCCGAATCTAAGTCCATCCATTCGATTAAATAATCGAAATTAATTCATATAGCTGTTTTCTATTACCTTTGTTGCTTTGAGAGAGACATTACGTCGGTTTATCGATCGATCGGTCTTGAAAAAGCTGAGTCCATTGCCGAGGGCAAAAATATACAATTTTGAAATGCAAGATGGTACCAGCGCGAAATGTCATAATGTTAAAAATCATCAGAATTCCGTGAAATTTCATATGTGGGCTTTGAAAAGGTGCTGACTTCAATTCCGAAGCTAACATTATTGAACTTTGAAATCCAAGATGGTTACAGCGCGAAATGTCATAATTGGCAAAAATCATAAGAGTTTCGTGAAATTTTATAAGTGGGGTTTCGAATAGGCCCAGATTTCATTTCCGAGGCCAAAAATATATAATTTTGAAATGCAAGATTGCGGCAGCGCGAGATATTATAATTGCTATATATTATCAGAGTTTCGTGAAATTTCATGTGTGGGAGTTGAAGGGATCCAGAGTACAATTCCGAAGCTCAAATTGTTGAATATTGAAATCCAAGATGGCGCCAGCGCATAATATCATAATTATTAAAAATCATCAGAATTTCCTGAAATTTCATATGTGGGGGGTTTGAAGGAATGCTGAGTACATTCCGAAGCTAAAATTTGGAAATTTCAAGTCTCAAATGGCACTAGCGCTTAATGTCTAGAGGTGTGCAGCGAGCAGATTTCGAGCGCTAGAAACACAAATATATTTCGAGCGAGCACAATGTGATCGAACAAAATCTGCTCGAACAGATTTGTTCGAACATTTTTGCTCGAAATCTTGTATTCAAGCGCTCGAAAGTCCTGAAATTTCCTCTTCCACACCGTTTATCTTGGTAAAGGACGCAATACACAATGTTGCCAACTGTGATGCTATTATTCTGCTCATAGCATAATTTCAACTTTAAAGCTTTGATACAACAGATAACTAATTAAGTTCTAAGAAAAACTTTTATCATGATTCCAAAGGTAGTTTAAGGTAACATTCCTGGGAGCTCCAAAGGACGCTGATTTCGAGCCTAAATATGTTGAAATTGCAATCCAAAATGACGACAGTGCGAAACATCATTGTAAAAGATAACTGATTTTTCTGAAATTCCATGTGTGGGGCGATTGAAGGGATGTTGAGTTAAATTCTGAAGCTACAATTATTGAACCTTGAAATCCAACATGGCGCCAGCATGAAATGTCATAATTTTATTATTATTATTACGTTTCAGATACAGCTGGAGTTGCCATTTTACACACAAACTAAATAACATTACTACAAACTAAAGAACATGAAATTAAATTTTGAACAACACATAACACAGCAACAATAACATGACGATTATAATACAGATATTTGTATTTAGCGTTCGATGGAAAGTGTTTTTAGATCCGAAAATATCGATACTTGAATCGAGATTATTATACATAATTACTAGTCTGTGGAATAAGGAGCGCTGCAGTACACTTAGCCTAGGCGTGGTACAATGAAGGAGGTTATTATTTCTGGTTATTCGCAAGGGAACACGGAAGTAAAATTTAGATATCAACTCTCCAGTTCTAAGATTCCTGTTAAGTATCTTGTATAAGTACATCATATCTGCCAGCTTGCGATGAGAAGAGGGAACGTGGAGACCAAGAACGGATAATAACTCTGGTTTGCTTAAGCTACGTAGTGATGGTATTCTTCATTTGACTATAGCAGGAAAAAAGTTCAGAGCAGAATCAATATTAGATAGATTAGAAATACTAGCCATGTTCCAAATTGGGGAGCAATATTCAATTTTAGGGGAAATGAAGGTTTTGTAGAACATACTCAATGAATGAAGGTCCTTAATTTCTGTAAATCTATAGAGAAGACCAAGTAAGCGCATAGAACTGTTAGTTATAGAAGTCACATGATCAGCAAACAGAAGTTTTTCGTCAAATACCACTCCAAGGTCTTTTTGAGAAGAAACTTTAGCAATAGGACTATCTTCAATAATATAGGGAAATGGGATTTGATTCCTCTTTAAAGAAATAGTAAGAAAAGAAGATTTTGAGGGATTTATTTTCAAATTTCACGTATTACACTAGTCCAAGAGGTCAGAGATGGAATTTTGGAGATCAGTAACATCCTGTAATGATCTGATTTCTCGAAATAATTTACAGTCGTCAGCAGAAAGAAGAATTTTGTTTTTAGATGACGAGAGATAAGATGGGAGGTCGTCCATATATAGGATTAAAAGGAGAGGGCCCAAAACACTACCTTGAGGTCAGTGGCGTATCCTTACTTTTGAGGTTGAGCATACAATGTTATTACTATTACTATTATTATTATTAAGAATTATGTATGGGAATAAGAGATGACTTCTATCTAATTGCTCTTACAAACTTGCAATTCCCTCTTTCTTATTGTCATAGACCTCGAGTAACGAAGTTCGATACATGGTAGTTTCACAGGTGATTTACAAGTGTTTCAATCGCAGGCCAGTTTTCATGCGAAAACTGGAACCGAAAAGGTGATAATTTCTTCTCGTTTTGGTGGTAAATTATATTTTCCTACAGAAAAGAACAGGATGGCGCGGCAGGTAAACACAAGACATAAAGAGCAAGAAAGAATTTGAAATGAAAATGATCATCTGTTACCGCTCACGGAAATTACAGCTGCCACTAAGGAGGAAGTAATTAAGTTACATCATAACTTTTATCCTTTTCTAGATGAAAGGCGAAAATAGGAAGTATCCTCAGTAAAGTCAAGAAAATATGAGTATATAACACATTTAGAAGTATATCTTGTGATTTTTCTGAAAATCCACACAGAATTCCACTCCACGCAAACTACAAACATAAAGGTTATTATGAGATCTATGCTACAAACAACTTTCAAAATTACAAACATTTTGTGGAATTCCACATACATTGACGGCGCTGCAACACACACTCTCTCATCTAGATGGCAACTATGCTGAATGCAACTTTTAGCGTTGCATGCATTTCGGATTTCTCCCGCGTCTTTCACCCAATAAAACACACGTTTACAGGCAAGCGGACGACAAAGATCTTGAGTAGACGCCCACATAGATAGACGAGAATACTGCAGCGCCACGCGTGAACAGTTTACTAAACTACTTACTGCCAGCGAGTGCCAGCTTTCTTATTACGGGTTCTGGTCTAGGATATCAGGTGAAATTTCGTAATTTCTCAAAACCTTTTCTGTTTTCTCCTTGGAAAATAAGAAAATAAATAAACTAGAATCCGAAGGCATGCAATGCATGCCTTGCATTCATGGAGAATACGCCGCTGCTTTAGGTACACAAGAAAGAACGGGAACAAAATTAGAAGATGATCCAGAAAGAACAACACGTTGTTCACGGCCATTGAAATAGTCTCGCAAGAATGAAAGGAAGTTACTATGGATATTGAATCGGTGAGTTAATTTATGAAGAGGAAGATTACAATCAATTCTATCGAAAGCTTTACTAAGATCTAGATAGATGACATCAAGCTGTGTGTTATTGGACAGGGATTGGGTAGCATCAGAGAGTAACAAGGGCAGGTTGGTTAGAGTGGAACTACCAGGAAGAAAGCCATGTTGAGCAGTGTCTAGATAAGGTGAGACAAAATTATAAAGTCTATCTTTGATGATTCTTCCACACACCACAGATAAAATAGATAAAAGAGAAATGGGTCTGTATGAAGATACATCTGTCTTATCTCCAGATTTCAGAATGGGTATAATATTAGCCTGTTTCCAAGAAGAAGGAAATATACCTTCGGCAAAACACCTATTTAAAAGACGAGAAAAAGAGTAAGTCAATGATTCAGCAGCATTACGTAAAAAAATAGCACTAATGTTATCAGAACCGGGAGAACGATTTAGAGGTAAAGAAGAAAGCAGATATCTTACCTCATCAGATGATGTACTTGATGAAGACAGTGAATGCGAACAGATCGGTTGAAGCTGAGGAGGCGGCAAAGGAGGAGAGTGGACACAGAAATTGCTAGAGAAGTATTCATTCAATAGATGTACCCTCTTTTCACCAGCAGCTGTAGCCGAATCATAAATTAACTCTGTCGGAACACGTGACTAACACCTTCTAGAGTTTATGAGAGACCAAAATCTCTTAGGATTGGTACATATTTCAGATGTTACCTCGTCAATATAATTTTGATACTTTGCGCTAAGCAATTTCTTGGAGTAGCACCTGATCTGGGAGAAAGAGCTATAAGTATGTGCATTAGGATGTTGCTTCCAAAGCTCCCATGCAAGTTTCTTATTTTTCAAAACAGACCGTGCTTCTGCATCAAACCAGGGAGGATATTTAGAGGATCGAGATTTCTTTTTGGGGACAAAGTCTTTACAGGTAGCATGAATTACATCCGTGAACAAATCCATCGCTTCATTTACAGTTAAGTTTTCAAGTATACACCATGGGAAAAGAGAAAGAGCGCGGTTAATATCATTCCAACGAGCTTTTCTCCAAAGAGGAATATGCTGCCCTGGAGTGAAAGGAGGAGCTTTCAACATTGTTTTTAAAATATTAATGGATAGTTCCACCTCCAAACTCTCGTGATCAGATGAAAGTAAATTTAGAGATGGAGTGATAGTACATTTATCACATGTGGATAATACGAGGGCTGATCAACAAAGACTGAGACTGATTTTTTTACACATGTGTTTATTACTCAAACTCTATGTTCACATGATCTTTTTCAAAGTACTCCCCTCCTGAGTGAATGCACTTTTTATAACGTTCCTGCCATTCCTGGAACACGTGATGCAGGCCATTTTTTGATATGTCCTTCAGAATCGCCTCACACTTCTTCACCACTGCTTCAGAGTTCTCAAAGTGAGTACCGCGGAGCTTTGCCTTCAGAGATGGAAACAGAAAAAATCGCACGTAGCGAGATCGGGACTGTAAGGTGCATTTGGTACACAAGTGATGTTGAATCTAGCTAAATATTCCATGGCTGGAAGTGCGACGTGAGGTCGTGCGTTGTCATGATGAAGTCTACAACCATTTTGATGAAGTTCAGGTCGCTTCTTCACAATGTGCTTCCTTAGTGTGGCCAAAACGGAAGTGTAGTATGCCCCTGTAACAGTAGTGTGAGGGGGAACTACATGCTGGTAAATCATTCCTCTACAATAAAAAAACGTGATTACCATAACATTTCCTGCAGATGGAACAACTTTCGCCTTTTTTGGTATGGGAGAACCTGGTGATTTCCACACTGTGCTGGCTTGCTTTCCCTCTGGATCGTAGTGATGTAACCAAGTTTCATCTGCAGTGATAATTGACTGAAGGAACTCATCTCCTCCCTTTGCAAAGGAACGCAGCACCTCACGGGAAGTCTCAACTCGTACAGCCTTTTGTTCCGGAGTCAGTCGTGGTACCCAACGGGCACAAACACGGGACATATGGAGGTGATCGTGCATTATTGAAAAAACACTACCATATGAAATTCGCAACACTTCATTTAGTTTACGTAATGTTATCCTTCTATCCTCACGGACAATCACAGCAGCAATATTGATGTTTGTTTCTGTCACAGCAGAGGCCGAAACACCAGTTCCACCTTGCTTAACAAATGAAATTCGTCCTTTCTTGAATTCTTTGAACCACCGAAACACTGTTCCTCGAGGTAATGCACTTTCACCGTAAGCTTGCTTGAGCTTTTCGTATGATTCAGAAGCTGTATGGTTCAAGCGAAAACAAAACCTTATTGCTCCATACTGCTCTTCTCGTGTAACCTCCATTGTATGCATATACACAGCACGTTGTGAGGCGAAATGGAAGCAGTGTCTAACACACAGCGGATTACTCCCAACCTACCGATACGACAATGCTGCCACCTAGTGAGAGTATACATGAAACACAACTCTTTCAACTATCAAACGTGCCGGCATTCGGCAACAAAGGAAACTGCGGTACAACAATCAGTCTCATTCTTTGTTGATCAGCCCTCGTACATAGTCCAAAATTCTATTGCCCCTTGTATTGTGCATATTGTGTTGTAAAAGTCCAAGACCGTGTATAAAATTTTCCATGAACCAAGTTTCATTACTGTCAGTGGGAACCCCAGTTTTTATACTTGACCACACCATGTGCATATTAAAATCTCCGAACAATAACACATCACCCTCTGAAAGTGCAGCTAATGTTGAATTTCTGCATGCCATTAACAGTTCCCTGGGACTATTTTTATGTGGACGGTAGAAACAACCAATTAGTAATTTTTTGCTTGCATTAAGACGTACTTCAGCCCAAACGATTTCACAGTCAGTTTTCATATCTTCTCTCGTTTTACTAGGCCACTTAGAGTTAATACACACTGCCACACCACCTGCTCGGCTTCTATATATATTAAAATGCTGGGAAAAGGTATTTCTGCACTAGATATATTTTCATTTAACCACATCTCGCTAAAAATAACACAGCCGTAGAGTAGAAACTCTGGTAAATGAATTGCACAATCTAATAATTTGTTGTTTACAGATTGAATATTTTGGTAATAACATTTAAGAATTAATTCATTACTACGCTGATTGTGAACTGGACCGGGATTTAAATGCACGTCTTCACACAGTAATATCATAAATAAGAGTTTGTGCAAGTTTAAGTTCTTCTTCACATTTTTACCCTGTACTTCGTCTTTCGATAGATTCGTATTAAGAGCTAGATTGGAAGCATAAATACCTGGTATGGTTGTAATTGGGCAGAAGACAAAATTCCTATCGCTGTATAATTGTTCATCATCGGAGCTAATGTCCAATGCCAGAATTTCGCTGCGTAAGAGACCATTCAAGCACAATATGAGAAGTAATATTGCTAAAAGAAGAATGCACTTTTAAGAACTTCTGTTCTGTTAATCTTGTTAATCTTGTTTCTCTTCATCTTGGGTGAAAAAAAAACACTAGCCGAGAAGATGCCAGCTTCTCCATCAATGATCATGACAGGCATGTTTGAGTTTGACATAATAGTGATACATTCAGTTTTATCTAATTAATGTATTTGCATACACTGCTTGATCGATTAATCAATTTTGAGAGAACCCGTCAACGTGGGAGTTACCAACCCTGCCTGGACTCCTAGTGTGAACCCCGCAGCATTACTGCACATGGTTTCTCAAACATTGCCATGAACAAACTGGAAAATTCACTATGTACTTTGAAAATTAGTTTTGTTGTGCTAGAAGATATTATAGTTGTTGTTATTATTTGCAGAGTAATGTTGCACTGCAGGCTATAGTTTAAGTGTCTATCGCCGCACTAAAACTAAGATATTATAAACATAGCATAGGGAAAAAAAATCATCCACACAAGGTAACTGTCATTATCACTGGGAAACCAACACTTACGGAAACGAAAAAACTTGATAGCCTTTCAACACCAGCTATTACGCCAAAACACCTAGGAGATATTAAAAGTCATATCCACAACACAGTATCACACGAAATTGTCCAATATCACAAACAATAGGCCATTCGAAACAACAAATGATAGCCGGCTCTTCACTACGACGCCATCATGCTAATTGTTAAATATCATTAAATTTTCGTTAAATTTTATATGTAGGGGCTTAAAGTAGCTCTAAGTCCATTTCCGAGGCCAGAAATATAAAATTTTGAAATCCAAGGCGGCGACAGCGCGAAATATCATAATTGCTAAAGTCATCAGTTTTTCGTTAAATTTCATATGTGGGACTTTGAAGCGGTGCTGAATTCAATTCCGAAACTAAAATTGTTGAATTTTGCGAAATGTCAAAATTGTTAAAAATCAGATATTCGTTCGATTCCGTTGTCAATGAGAAACCGAAAATGGCGGAAGTTTGGAGTGTGATAAAATTCAAAATTATCAGATTTCTGTTAAATTACATATGCGGGTGTTCCGAATAACGCTGATTACAAATCCGAGCCTAAAAATGTTAAATTTTTAAATCCAACATGGCGGCAGCGCAAAATATGATAGTTGTTAAAATATTTCAATTTTTCCTGAAATTTTATATCCGGGTCTTTAAAAGTGCTCTGAGTTCGATTCCTGTTTCAAAAACGTTGAAATTTGAAATCCAAGAGGGCGGCAATCCGAAAAGTGATAAATTCTTAAAATTATCAGATTTTATAAAATTTCATAAGTGGGTGTTCCGAAAGACGCTGATTACGAATCCGATCACAAACATATTGAATTTTCAAATCGAAGATGGAGGGAGCGTGAAATATTCTGATTGCTAAGAAACATTTGATTTTCGTGAAAATTTATATTTGGGGCTTTCATGGGACGATGATTACAAATTTTGAGATCAAAAATATTAAAATTTGAAATCCAAAATGGTTATAGTGTAAATTGTCATAATCTCTAGAAATTATCCGATTTTTGTGAAATTTCATATCCGGGGCCGTGAGTTTGATCCCGAGGCTAAAGTGTTTAAATTAAAAAATGAAGATGGTGGCAGCGCAAAATATTGTAATTGTTAAAAATTATCTAATTTCACGGAATTTTTCCCGGGATTTCTGAGATTTCTGGGTTGAATTCCTAGACTAAAATATTGAAATTAGAAATTCACTCCAGTAGGACACAGACGCGTTTTGAATGTTATTTTTTGTTTTTCGTTGATTAACAGTTATTTGTTAAAAAGTACGTTTAATTTCAATCATATTTCAACAAATGTTTGATACCCTAGTAGCACATGCAGGTTGGTCGGTTATGGGACCCATATCATTCCACATCGTAAATGCGGACGAGAGAAGGACCCCGCTTGAGACCACGTTGATCGATGTGGATCGACATCGATTATCGGTATCACTAATTTACCTATTGTCTAAAACTATATTTTGCAAAGAATAAATCGATTTTTACAAACCTTTTTGCTCATAATGAATAAATTAAAATTAAAAATAGAGCATTCGTCATGTCATTATATCGATCCATGGTGTTAACCGATATCTATATTGATCAATGTCGGTCCATATGGGCAAACCGATGTTTATTCATGCAATGGTATATGCCTCTGGTGATAAAGTATAAAACTTCATTCTCTTGTCAACACGCGGCCAGCTTCGTTTAGTGGCAAAGGAGTTGTTCGCAATTTAAGCATGTTAAAGTGCAGAAATAACATGTCCTTCCACGAGAAGGACCCCAAAAGATAAAGTGTTGAAGTTGATTGTGTTTTTCCCAAGGATTCTTTGATCACTGTAAGTAAATAGACAAACCAACAAGATTTATAGTAATATTAAGCTGGTTATCGTACGCCGTCAGAACCGGGAGACATTTTACACTTTTGTTTCGTTTGTACGGTAGAAAGTAGCGTATTTTCTCAAGCCCATGTGGTTGTTGAGATAGTTTGAGATTTAATATATTTTGATAAACTCTCGTATATATGGGTCAAACTTTTGGTTTCGGACGTACTCTATGTTCGTCGTTTTATCAAATCAATAAATTGTGCAAAGTTCTATTGAGACATTGAAAATTGTGGATTCGAGATATTTTGAGCAGCCCTCGTATATATGGGTCAAAATTTTGGTTTCGTGCGTATTCTATGTTCTTCATCTTGCGAAATTAGTAAATTTTGCAAAGTTTGTTGAGATATATTGAAAGTTGTGAATTTGCGATATTTTGACCAACCCTCATATATATGGGCATTTTTTGTTTCGGGCGTACTCTATGTTCTTCGTCTTGCGAAATTACTAACTTGGGCAAAGTTTTGTTGTGATATGTTGAAAATTGTGGATTTGCGATATTTTAACCAACCTTCATATATATGGGTCATTTCTTTGTTACGGGCGTACTCTTCGTTCTTCGTCTTGTGAAATTACTAAGTTGTGCGAAGTTTTGTTGATATACGTTGAAAATTGTGAATTTGCGAAACTTGGACCAACCCTCGTTTATTTTGGACGTACTCTATGTTCTTCGTCTTATCATATTAGGAAGATGTGGAGAGTTTTGTTGAGATACGTTGAAAATTGCGGATTTGAGATATTTTGACCAACTCTCGTATATATGGGTCAAATTTTGATTTCGGACGTACTCTATGTTCTTCGTCTTATCAAGTTACTAAGTTGTGTGAAGTTTCGTTGAGATATGTTGAAAACTGTGAATTTACCTTATTTTGACCAATTCTCGTATATATGGTTCAAAATCGTGGTTTCGTATATAGTCTATTCCAGTTCAAAGGTTTTTGTTAGACAACCCATTATTATTATTAGGTTAGTTGGCAACATTGAACATCCTTTAACCAGTTACAGGAAGATAAAGACAAGAATGGAATCTGATGACGTAATTCGAGCAGGCACTTCGCTCGAACAGTTCTAGCGCTCGAATTTTTTTCGAGCGCTCGAAACCTATTCACGCTCGAAGTTGCTCGAAGTGGATTTTTGCCAGTTCTCCCACGTTTCGAGCGTGACTGCTTCGGGCTTCGGATTTCGAGCGCTCGAAATCCGCTCGTTGCACAGCTTTACTTTGGATCATCTGCAATATTTGATTTCTATAGTCTATCGGAATTTCAGTTCTCTACGAAAATACTGAATAGTGGTGAGTTTTGTAATTTCAGTCCACTCTGTTTCAATATTGCTTAAGTTTAAACTGATAGATTTATGGTAATTTCTTTGATTATTAGAAGATTTGCTCAAAATGGACTCATATAGGTTAGTCTACATAGGATCATATGGGTATTTTTTTTAGCAATTCAGTAATTTGAAAAAACAAATTTCTCTCTCGCGCTGTAACAGCACTGTTCATCTCAGCCGCTTGATATTCTGCCACAATAAACAGTTGTATATTTTAGTTAACTCCATGTGCACAATTACTCTCTATGTACTGCATAATGGGCTCTGAACTTTCAACATATTTCGTATTATAACTCTTAAAGTTTTCAACACTGAGTTTTGCAATTTTAATATTGTTTACCTTGGTTTCAGACAGCAATTCTAATTATGAAAAAATGTATGTCATCCAATTAAAAAAAACAGGTTGATGTTGGGCTGGCAACACTGTTAACCCAATGATTATGGGTTATACATTGGTATATGTTCCTCTCCAGTCGCTATCTATTCCCATTAAAGGTCTTTCCAATTTTTGCATAGTTTCATTATTTAGGTGTGGCACTTAAAAAAAATACCATGTATATTCAATTGGAACTTACACAATGCAGTGATACTGATATAATACTGATTTACCACTTATATTCATTGTTTGTTATTTTTCATAGCCTGCTTAATCAAAGCATGGACCTTCATTTCAAGAATAGTCACAAGATATTGAGGTTTAAGGAAAACGCTCAAGTGTTATGTCTTGTTTTTTTCTTAATATTATAGAAGATAACGAGCACGTTCTTATGCATATGTCAAATACTTTAAACTGATAAAATTCTCCTTAGCAAATTCAAGTGGATTATTCATTACTTAACAGTATACTTATCATGCTTCTGTTGTTTATCTAGAAATATTTAAGCAAATAAAAGTATCAAGTGTGTCCATATTAACCACCTGTTTTGCAGTTAAATACGAAGGTCATTTAGATTGAAGTGGCAACATATCTGGGGAATGAATATGAAATGTGTTATTCACGTGAACATGGTTAAATTCCCTCGATGTATTCTACGCCTGTCTGGTGAATACGTTTCCAGATATCTGAAATATCTTGAAAGCTCCCGTTTTTGAGAAGGTTTCGAGAGAGCGCTCTAAGGTACGAACAATGCTGGGAATATCACGGAAACGTCGACTCCAAAGTGGTTCTTTCACTCATGTCCGGGGAATATGGTGGGTGCTTCAGTACCTTCCAACCCCATCGTCGTAAGAGAGTCTGTACCCCATGGGCAGTATGACATCTGGCGTTGTCGTGAAGCGGAATTGGTACAGACTGGAGACGTTCGAGTCGCAATGCTGGCCGTAAATGGTGACTGAGGTACGAGGCATAGTACGCAGCATTTACGGTAAACCCTGGTGGCACTTGATGTGAGAGGATAATGCCTTCGTGGTTACAGGACATTATCGTCATGACCTTCACGTTTGCTGGCTCTTGTTTGACGTTTTTCGGTCGTGGGGACCCGGGTGGCGCCGTTCATTTCAATTTTGGTTCGCAGGAACTCCCCCATGTTTCATCGCTTGCAGTAGTGCTGTGCAGAAAATCAACACCCTCCTTCGTGTAACGTTCAAGGTGTCAGCGTTCATACTCTCATCGGTACCCATCTGGCTGCAATTTTACGCATGCTGAGATCGTGTATTAGTATGTGGTACACTGATGAAGACGAAATATTCAGTTCGTTAACTAGTTCACTTCACGTACATTGCCGATCATGTTCGAGCAATGTTCGGAGTGCTTCCGCATGATGTTGATCCGTAGCCGTACGGCCCCCATCATGCTCTTTGTCTGCTGACTGGCACCCCGCCTCGAATACCGAGGACCATCTTGCAACCGTCAGATAAGGCAGAGCACTGTCACCACATGCTTCACATAATGCTTTGTGGATTTTACTTACATTTCGACTTCGTACCACCTGAAACTTGACGAACACATGCTGTTCTGCACGTTAAACATTGTTTTGGGCGGAATGTCACACCTATCTAACTTTAACAGCGTCCACTGACCACACACACCGTAATACGGGAACACGTCGACATAATCGCTACACTCCCCAGGAACACACTACGTTCGTCATTTGTCTCCCGGACAAACGACATGCCAATCACAACGGTGTTGACACTTCAATCTTTATGACCCTCGTAGACAAAATATATTGAGCTAAATAGTAAAGTAAGAGGAATTCTCATTTTCTGAGAGTATCAGCTGTCAGTGTTTATTCCTACCATGTACTGAAAATAGTAACATTTATGAGTTCATATCTTGATATCTAAAATTGTAGCCAAGGATGTCTATTTAAAAAAGAGCATGTACTTACCTAGTACTTACCTAGTACCTAGTATGTACTTACCTAGTAGTATGTATTTACCTTGGTATGATTTATAGTGCTCGTAAAATTTCTGACAAAATGATAGGGTTTATGGGAATTTGAAAAAAATAATTTAGTATTTCGTCGTACCGGGTTATCCCATAAGTAATGCTTATGTGCTATGACCGCTGCAATGACACCATCCGACGAACAAAAATAGTGAAGTAACACGTGCCGTAGCTGAGTCATATACGACATTTGATTCTGCAGCAGTGTGTAGATTGTGTAGCAGCGTCTACTCCACGTTTTGGAAGTGTGGCTTCTGTTTGTTCATGGCAGTGTCGGAGGACCACATGTCATGCTGTATGAGTTTCACCAAGAACATCCAGTCAGCGCACAGGCACGAAACATCAATGCTGTATATGGTCAGGGTGCTGTGGATGTGCGAAAGTGCCAGAGCTGATTCCAGAGGTTTCGGTCTGAGGATACCAGCCTCACTGATAAGACACGAGAAGGCAGACATGTGCAGTGGGAAAACGATTCCCTGCGAGCAGCGGTGCAGGGAAACCCAATACAAACTGTTGAAGAAATGGCCAGCGAGCTCCATGTGTGACATTTGATCGTTGAGCGTCATGTGTAGGATCTTGCGTAAGTGTCGAAACTCGGAAAATGGGTTCTCCATGCGTTAACGCCTCAACAGAAGCAGCAGCGAGTGGTCATATGCAGTTCCCTGCTCACTCCTCACAGACGTGAGACAGTTCTGGACAGAATGGTGAGAGGGGATGAAAATTGGGCCCTCTACCATAACATTACACGCAAACAGCAGTGGGTATCTAAAGAGGAGCCGCAGAAACTGGGCCTAAACAGGATGTCCACCCCTGCAAAGTGATTTTGAGTGTTTGGTGTGATACCTGTGGGATAATCTATTTCGAGCACTTACCACTTAACTAGACCATCAGTGTAGATGTCTACTGTCAGCACCTTCAATGCCTACGGGCAACATTTTGGAGAAACGTCCTGCACTGCTTAATCGCAAGGGTGTGTTCATCCACGGTAATAACACGCGCCCACACATGGCAAGAAGGACCTATGCTAAGATCGAGGAATGTGGCTGGGAGAAACTTCCCCACGCGACGTTTTCACCAGATCTTGCACCAACAGACTACTGTCTTTTTTAAGCCTGAAAACCACCTTTCCGGGAAATCACTGCGAAATGAGACTAGCGTGCGACGAACAGTGACCAAGTTATATGCCTCCGAGACCGGTGACTTCTTTCAGTGGGGGATTCTACAACTAGTTGACAGGTGGCAGAGTATTGTGAAGTCCGAAGGAGAATATTTTCCTGACTAACGGTAGTGTTGCAGGTAAGTTATTGTTCTTTTCCTCACGGTGCAAAAATACATTACTTATGGGTTAAGCTGATACCTTTCATACCAGTTGAGCAACATATCGAACACATTTGATAGCACTTATCTTGTAATTAGCAACCCCAAAACGGTTTATCATTCGAAAATAGGAAAATATTTCGGTAAACTTTAAGATTTCGTACTTTATATGAGAAAGGAATGACGTTATTATTGTACACATTTTAAGCACAATACGTGCCTGTTTTCTTCAATTCTGTCATATATTTTTTCTACTAGTTCTATACAGATTTCCCTGAAACAATGTCCCGAACTTCGGGAGGGGATTATTTAAATCTAAATAAAAAAAGTTCCTTTGAAAAATTCAAAATTATGAGTAGTTTCGGAGCTACAGTTGCTCGAAGTTTTCGGCGGTATTGTCACAAATGACGTCATATATCGACACATAATGACGTAATCGGAGTCGGCTTAGCACACTCGAAATAGTACCCAATACATTTTTAAGCAATGTTTCCCCTCTCCTTATCGACCTGAGTTTTAGATGACAAAAGGCCATAAATAAAATTTAAAAAAATGAAGCGGATACAACCACCCAAACATTCACAGGTGACAAGGTTTGTGGAATTATTATTATTATTATTATTTATTGTTTAGTGTAGGGTTGCATTAAGCTATACAATTCTTTTACATAAATAATGGTTACATATAGAAGAGCTTGTTGCCCTACAGTAACAGAGAAAAACAAAAAACAAATAAGACACAAATATTATGCAAAAGTATAAAAGAGATAGAAAAGTTACAAAATAAGTACCACATACATGTCCATGCTTATGATATGCAGTTAGCGTATAACACAATGATGGGAAAACAAAACACACACACACACAAAATCATGATAAAAGAAACAAAAAATACATTTGGGTAAATAGTGAATAGTTGAAAGATTACAAGGTTGAAATGGCTGATTATATACAATGAGTGATTATGTAAGTGAATGATGGCCTAACGTGCGCACTATTCAGTAGTCATATATTACGTCCCTGATTTTCCTTTTGAAAATATTTAGATTTCCCTCTTTTTTCAATCCAATTGGAAGTTGGTTCCAAACTTTGCTCGTCAAATAAGAAAATGATTTCATGCCATATTTTGTCTTATTACACTTCGGAATGTGAACATTGTTAGAGTTGTTAGACCGCAAATTACTTATTGTCGGAAATAGGGATGAATTCACTTAGTGTTCGGTGGTGTGCCGAATAAATAGCTTTGTGCACTTGCACAAAGAAAAGGTATTTCCTTCTGGATTCAAGGGTAGGCAACAACACTGATTCATTACATTTGGAGGTCAAGAGTGAGAGCGGAGCTTTCCGCATTATCCGAATAGCCCATTTCTGCATCCTTTCAATATGTTTCATGTTGGTTTGGTTGATTCCGTACAGAACCACACCATAGTGCTCAAGAATAGGTCTAATATACGAGGTGTAGTACTTTACTCTGTGAGTGATAGGTAGATAATTGCTTATGTACTGAAGAATCTTGATTTTCGGCACAGCATTGGAGCATATCTTTTTAACATGTTGCGTAAGCGATAGTTTCGAATCAAGAGGTATGCCAAGATATTTCAATGTAGCACTTGTAGATATCTTATTGTTTCCTATCTGAAGTTCTCTGTCAATTACGGAACGTGTGCAGTTGTCTGTTGATAAGATTAATGCTTGTGTTTTTTGCTGTGTTCACTTTTAGATTATTTGCGTTGTACCAGTTAAGCACGCAGGGAATGTTTGTTTCAATAGTGTGAGTTAATTGATCTAAAGAATTAGAGTAGCAAAATAAGAGACAATCATCAGCGTACAAGTAAACCTCCATATTTTTCACAGATAGTGCAAGATCATTAATGAATAAATTGAACAATTTAGGTCCAAGGATTGATCCTTGTGGTACCCCAATTTGAATGTCGGCACATTTGGAAATAGTATTACCAAGTTTCGTACTTATTACTCTATTATGTAGGTAACTTTGAAACCATTTACATGCTATTTTAGATAAATTGAACTGGCCATATAATTTTTTCAACAATAAATGAGGTTGTACAGTATCAAATGCTTTGCTGATATCTAAGGAAATTAAACCAATGTAGTTTTTTCCTTTAACGTCTAGTATGTTTCGCCACTTCGTGATTAATTCTAGTAGCAATAGTTCGGTGGAGCGGTTCCTGCGAAAACCATACTGTTTCTCGGTTATGAGATTGTTACATTCTATATGTTCTTCTAACTGACTATCGACCACATTCTCAAGGACTCTACTAAGAGCTGGTGTTATAGAAATAGGCCTATAGTTGTTAATACTAGTGTGCGATCCTCCTTTGAATATGGGAGTGACCACCGCATGTTTCCAAGCGTCAGGAACTATACCAAACTGAAGAGAATGATTTATTATGTCCGTTAGTGGTTCTGATATCCACGGTGCAAGAAGTCGTAATACACGATTATTAATACCATCAATTCCACAGCCTTTTTTAACATCAAGTCCTGTGAGTACTTTAAAAATAGTGTTAGTGGAGACATGTTTAAATTGAAATCTCTGTGTCCGGGGACAGTCATTATACATAATTGCCGAGTCATTGAACGTGGTGTTATTGTTGCGCATCCGATTTCCATTTAATTCATTACATATGTTGGTCCCTATATTAGCAAAGTAAGAATTAATGAAATTCACAATTTCCTCCTTATTTGTTATTATTTCATTATTTA
>JAGDQP010019091.1:0-19997 GCA_022664845.1 Lepisma saccharinum
ACTCCAGTAGGACACAGACGCGTTTTGAATGTTAATTTTTGTTTTAATTCGTTGATTAACAGTTATTAGTTAAAAAGAACGTTTAATTTTAATCATATTTCAACAAATGTTTGATACCCCAGTAGCATACTCAGGTTGGTCGGTTATGGGAGCCATATCGTTCCACATCGTAAATGCGGACGAGAGAGGGGCCTCGTTTGAGACCACGTCGATCGATGTGGGGTCGACACCGATTATCGATATAACTAATTTACCTATTTTCTAAAACTATATTTTGCAAAGAATAAATCGATTTTTACAAACCTTTTTTCATAATGAATAAATTAAAATTAAAAATAGAGCATTCGTCATGGCATTTTATCGATTCATGTCGTTAACCGATATTTATATTGATCAATGTCGGTCGATATGGGCAAACCGATATTTATTCAAGCAATGGTATATCCCTCTGGTGATAAAGTATAAAACTTCATGCTGTTGTCAACACGCGGCCAGCTTTGTTTAGTGACAAAGTTGTTCACAATTTAAGCATGTTAAAGTGCAGAAATAACATGTCCTTCGTGTAACAGAACACGAGAAGGACCCAAAAGATAAAGTGTTAAAGTTGATTGTCTTTTTTCCAAGGATTCTTTGATCACTGTAAGTAAAGAGACAAACCAACAAGATTTAAAGTAATATTAAGCTGGTTATCGTACGCCGTCAGAACCGGGAGACATTTTACACTTTTGTTTTGTTTGTACGGTGGAAAGTAGCGTATTTTCTCAAGCCCGTGTGGTTGTTGAGATATTTTGATAAACTCTCGTATATATGGGTCAAAATTTTGGTTTCGGACGTACTCTATGTTCTTCGTTTTATCAAATCAATGAATTGTGCAAAGTTCTATTGAGATATATTAAAAATTGTGGATTTGAAATATTTTGACCAACACTCGTATATATGTTTCAAAATTTTTGTTTCGTGCGTATTCTTCTATGTTCTTCGTCTTGCCAAATTAGTAAATTGTGCAAAGTTTGTTGAGATATATTGAAAATTGTGAATTTGCTATATTTTGACCAACTCTCGTAAATATGGGTATTTTTTTGTTTCGGTCGTACTATATGTTCTTCGTCTTGTGAAATTACTAAGTTCGGCAAAGTTTTGTTGAAAATTGTGTATTTGCGATATTTTGACCAACCCTTGTATATATGGATCAAATGTTTTGTTTCTGACGTACTCTATGTTCTTCATCTTGTGAAATTACAAACTTGTTCGAAGTTTTGTTGAAATATGTTGAAAACTGTGGATTTGCGATATTTTAACCAACCCTCGTATATATGGGTCATTTTTTGTTTCGGGCGTACTCTACGTTCTTCCTCTTGTCAAATTACTAAGTTGTGCGAAGTTTCATTGAGATATATTGAAAATTGTGGATTTGAGATATTTTGGCCAACCCTCGTATATAGGTCAAATTTTGGTTTCGGAAGTACTCTATGTTCTTCGTCTTGTCAAATTGCTCTAAGTTGTGCGAAGTTTCGTTGAGATATGTTGAAAATTGTGAATTTACCTTATTTTGACCAATTCTCGTATATATGGTTCAACATCGTGGTTTCGTATATAGTCTATTCCAATTCAAAGGTTTTTGTTAGATAACCCATTATTATTATTAAGTTAGTTGGCAACACTGAACCTCCTTTAACCAGTTACAGGAAGGTAAAGACAAAAATGTAATCAGATGACGTAATTCGAGCAGGCACTCCGCTCGAAGTCGAGCGCTCGAATTTTTTTCGAGCGCTCGAAACCTATTCACGCTCGAAGTTGCTCGAAGTGGATTTTTGCCACTTCCCCCATGTTTCGAGCGTGACTGCTTTGGGCTTCAGATTTCGAGCGCTCGAAATCCGCTCGTTGCACAGCTCTATCCACCAGTGCTTCAATCTTCCTGTTGAATATAACTACTGCGACCATAGGATACGGGTTCTCCGGTAGCAATACCATGGCGTCGGTCGGCATGCCCATCATCTTTCTCTTATTAACATAGGGCTCTTGGATGCATGCCACGTCCACTTTTTCCTTCTCACAATATAGCCTTAGTTCTTGTGAGGCTAATTTTGATTTGTCCAAGTTAACCTGGACGAATTTGAACGACTTATGGTTGTCTTAAGTGGACGTAACATGCCGGGAACTTTTCCGTCGGGATCAACACTGTGCGTCCGTACGCCATGACGAATTGTCTGTATATGTTGTTTAACTGGAGGGACTCATCCCTCCTCTCGAATACTTTTTCGATCAGGTCTTTTAGGTTTTTTGGATCTGTAATTATGCCATTTGAACGTAGATTTATCTGTCCAGTTCGTTGATTATTGGAAAAGTGATTGTTTTACCATTTGAATGAATGTTCCTGACAACCGTTCTAAGGGCGGCTGCCAGAAGTAATAGTTCTTCCAATCGGGACAGGATATATCCTTTATTAAGATCTGCATAGAATTCATTTGGATTAAAGTTTGTGGTTCTTCCTTCTTCTTCCGCCAGTTCTCCTTCCATATCTTCCATGTTAGGTATTTCCATATCCTCCATCTCTGCTTCAGTTATCTCGGAACTCCTATTCTTACTGTTCCTTTTTATATAGTCTAGGGATCCAAGATTTCCATCCTTTTCTTTTCTTCCTCACCTCTTCTTCCTTTCTTTTCTCCGTTACTTGTCTTTTAGCTATCACGTCATTTTCGTCTTTATCCGTCTTTGTTTCGTCTTTATCTTCCGGGCTTTCGTACGCCTCGTTCTCAGCATCCGTTCTGTTTTCCTTTGTTTCTAGTGTGTTCCAAGTCCCCATAATATTATCATAGAGGAGTCTGTCCTAAACTATCATCTTAAGACCGACACTCTCGATGTCATGTTCCCATTTCTTCAGAGGCAGCAGAACGTCCTGAGGATCCGCCCTCCAGAGCCTCATCCCTATGGCTGGTATAACTATTTTTACTTTTTTGTCATGTTTAACTGCCGAGAATAAGTCTAACGTTAGTTATAGGTCTTCTTGGAAGCTTTCTCTAGATGACTTTATGTTAATAATTTTGCAGTTGTACCTATTTTGTGATAGGTAGATTTTTAATCTCTTATTGTCTTCTAATTTGATGTCATAATATTCCAGTTATTCTAGATTGTATTCATCATGTGAAAGTGCCACCGTCTGGGCGAAACCCCTGGGAAAGGTGACCAGATTGGGGTTAATGCTTTATTACGAGGAATACTTCCGTTAATTTTGTGTTGTTGTTTTCTGTTACCCAATTACTAAAGTTTTCTACCTTCTTATTATTGTTAAATTCCAAAAACCTTTCTAGTCTTCTCTTTTTCCTGCATGGGGGGGGGGGGGGGTTCTTCTTTTTTGAGGTTGGTGATGCTTTTGTTCTCGACTCGTTCTGGATTACAATCCATAATCGAAACGATCTATGACTCGTTGTAACGTCAACTTGTAATGTGGGCATTCTTGTTTTGTTTTGGCCCCACAAAGCTTTTTCTTCGAATTGTAGGGAATGCATATCTTCTTATCCTTATCTATGCACTCCGTCTTTTGTAGCCTTTGTCGCCACAGCAGCCACTACGCGCGTCATTTCTACAGTGGGCTGCTATGCGACCGTAATCATGACAATTCAGGCAAGTTGTTACCACAAGAAAATCCTTAACATTGGTGGCTTCGTAGCCGATGTAGACCCGCGGATTTCTTGTTTGGGTACTTCAACACAAGATGGTATCTATATTGTTTCTTGGGACCCGTTTTAAATCTTGGTCTTATGAGCTGCTTCTGTTCGTCGGTCAGCTCTTGAAGATTTCTTTCTATAAATTCCTCTATTGCCTCATTCTCCTTGAGCTCGGATGGTATGTTATACATTATCATTAACGGATTGCGCTTATTGCTCTTATTGGTTAGATCGAAGTTTTGGATCATTCCTGGGTGCTGCCTAATCTTCTCCTCGTCCTGATCTGTCTCCATCTGCAGGATGAGCGCTGTCTTTGCTTGAATAATTTGAAGGTTGATCCGGTCCTGCCTACTTACTGTCCTGGTTAACCTCATTCTTGCATCCTTGAGACTTTCCCGTTCCTTCGATTTAATGACGATGGTTGGTCTGGAGTTTCTTTTGTTTGACTCGATCAAATGCGTCTTTTCAGGAATTTTGGTAGTGTCCCTTTTCAACACTTCTGCAAAGCTTACTGTCGGTCCTGTTGCCACTCTTAGTCCTTTAGTTGCCTTTAGGCAACCATTCTCTGTGCAGACTTTCTTAATTTCTTCTTCCACTTGTCGCATTTTCTCCTCGATTTCAAGTTTTCTCGTCTCTAGTTGTCCGTTTATGATCTCCAATTCGTTTACGTGAAGACTACCTTGGATCGTCTCTTCTCTCAATACGTTGATATTTCTCTCTTGTTTGTCTAGCTCATGCTCCCTCTCCTTTAGTTTGGTCTGGAGTTGGACTAGCTTGATTTCACAATTCCTTAGCCTTTCGTTTTCTTTTTCAAGTGTAGCTTGGTTTCTTTCTAGCTCGAGTATTCTACCCTCTAAAAATGTCTTTCGGATCCTGAGGTCCTCCATTCCCTTTTCTTCCTTTCTTCTTTTGGTCATATCCTCTTCTTCCGGTGTTCTTTTCCTCTTGGTTGTATCCTCGGATACTGGATTTGGCGTTCCTGGTCTTGACATCTCCTCCGCATCCCTGTCAGTGGGCCTTTTTCTCACGTTCCTCAGAGACCTTGGTGTCCCACCTTTGTCCCTGTGTATTTTCTCCCATTTTGCATACACTTCGTCGATTATGCCCTGTTTCAGTTCTTTGTCCTCTTTATTGGATCGATGTTTCGTAACATTTATTTCCTTCCTCTTAACCTTGCTTTGAAATGTAAGGTAGAAAGGGTTGTTCGGGTACTCACAAGTTTCCGGCACTGGGCTTAGTCATTCAGCCTCAAATTTTTCCAGATATCGATCTGGTGACGTCCGCGAAGTCGAACTTTTTCGCCATTTTCGATTTCGGTTTCGCACACTTGTAAAAGGTACACTACACACAGTATACAGTGCACCAGAACACAAAAAAGTATAGCGTTTATCACTTAGGGAAGACAGCGGGTGAACCCCCAGGACAGACCCCCCGGGAAAGGGGAGGTTGGGGGAAAAAGGGAAAACGTGGGTGAAAAGGGTAACCGAAAAAAGTTTTTTTTAAATATTATTATTATTTTTTACGTTTTTCGGGAGGGGGTCAGTACCCCCGGGGGACCCACCCTAAAACGTTCGCGACCGAACTCTGGGTCGAGAACATTCCCGGGGAGTTCAATAAGTCCCATATATGAGGTCAACGGTCCCCCAAAATATCATGAACCCATCACCAGTGGCCCGGAAGGCACAGACCTCTTAGCCCTCCGTGTTACTTATATAGGCACTACACAAAGAACTTACTAAAATTTTTATTATTGTCGAGGAACCGGGACTTCGAATAATTTTGCCTGGCAATTGTTTGTCCTTTCAAGGACTTCGGATGTCCACAGTCAAAGACTCAGAGTCAAAGTGGATGACTTCTCTTTATTCCCATATGATTATCATGGGAAATTTCGGTTCCTAATATCTCCTCCAAAAAAATAACACGAGGTAACGTTTCACTTATGTTCATGAACAAAGATATCTAATTACTATTTTGGTCCGTCCCGTTTCTCCTCGTGAAAAACACTCGAATCATGGAGCACTCACGCACACGTCTATCTAGCTTCAAAGCCTATACTCAATCCGGTCCAATGGACTAGGTGAAACAATGTGGATTATTAATTATTTTGGCGTGTCGTAACTATTTACCTAACTCTGTGCCTTACGGAACTTGCAAGTTCATCGCCACAGTAATATACGTTCACCATAGGATTCTATCCTGGGCAAGACCAAGCCAATTTTCAACACGAACACTTACCTATCGAAGATCTCTTCTAATATTGTCGTCCCAACGATGTTTAGGTCTTCCCAACGGTCTTTTCCTCAGGTTTACCAACCACGATGGAATATAATCTTAGTTTTTTTCCTATCCAAGCTACATGACCTGCCCATCTTAGCCATCGTGATTGCATTATTCTTATAATATCGAAGAAATCACACAGTTCGAGGAGTCTTCATTCTCCAGTCATCTCGTCCAGTATATCTTTCATAGGACCTTATTTTTTTCAAACACACAAACCTGCTAGGTTCGTACTTCAATTTTCGCAACTGAAAAGTATTACAGGCAGAATAACGGTTCTGCATATTTTCAATTTCAACTTCCTTGAGATCAGTCGCGAAGTTAGGAGTTTCTGGATTAAATAGAAACATGCGTTGCCCGATGTTAAGTGGCCCTTTATATCTTCCGTGATCTTGTATTTGCTTGTTACGTATTCTTCTAAGTATTTGAATTTGTTTACTTTCTCTATGATCTCATTCTTAATTGTTACGTATATATTGCCTTTATCCTCTGTGTTTCTGCTTGATATCGTATTTTCTTTTCTCTACGTTCACCTGTAGACTTATCTCATCGCAGGCTTCTACTAAGACATCGGTGTTACTTTGTAGTACATTGATATCGTCCCCTAATAAATCTAAATCTACCGCGTATTCGAACAGTTGGTTCAAGTCATTCAATGTTACTCCCTCTTTGTCCTCTTTTATTTGTAGAATTGCATATTCTAATGCAAAGTGCAAGAGTAGTAGTGATAAGGCATCACCTTGTTTCAATTCGTTACGAGTTTGGAAATTATCTATGCCTATCCGTACTCTGCTGATGGTGTCGCTAAGACACATCCTCATTAGCTGAACCAACTTTTTCGGAATTCTAAATCGTATCAGGATACTGTAAGACTTTTGCCTTTTGATAGAAACATATGCTTTCTTGATATAAATAAACAGCAGGTGAATTTGGCCTATTCTAGATGAGTTTCATTCTATTTAGTTTATTTTACGTAGGAATTAAGTTTGTCGAAAGCTTGATTTATTATTTTTTTGCTCTTCCTGTGGTATATTCTATATATTTCTATGCATGTCGGAACAATACAAAACTTCTTTTAACACATTTGGTACATTATACTACATATTGTGTTTTCGTATACAAGTTTCATATGCTGTATATTAATGGATGAGATGTAATTGGAGTTCGTATGATTATTTTTAGATAAATAACCCAGGCAGCATGAACCGTCCACCAAATATGATGATAGAAGATAATATACGGATTAATGCAATTGGTAGTGATAATCTTATTCACAGTCAGACTCGAATCATGGAATGTTCTAAACTCAGCCTACCATTGAGAAAGAAACCTGCGAATATTTCAACTTTTTCGTCATCAAATCCATCTTTACATGTTACCCAACCACGACTTGTTGACAGCATAGGTAAGTTATGTTTACAAGTTCAATAGAATGTTTTACTACAATACCGATGCATGTTTCCATATGAAATCTGGTTCAGATTTTAAATGAAATAACATATATTTGTACTAACTATCGACTCTTTTTGCTTTTGAATTTAACATTATTGCAAATTGGATAACTTCGTGAATAGAGAGTGTGATTCAGAGTACTGCGAAGACCCTGAATTTGGGGATAAGAGTAGGTCGAGATCTATTGTCTAAATATAAAGTAAAGGTGGATTTCGAAAATGGAACATTAGCCTTCGATTATAAAGGGTTACTGATAATGTTACCGATTTATCGATCAGAGACAGAACAGTCGCAGCGAGAACAAGTTTTCCAGATGGAGATAGAAGTCCGAAGTGCTTTTAACCCCTTGTGTTGGACTCTCAAGCCCACGGAGAAGGAACGATGCCGGCCAGGTGAAGAAACAAATATGTCCCAGGTTGAGTGCCGAGAGGGGCGAACCGTGAGCCAAGGCAACGTTCAGGACGTGGAGAAGGAAGAAAATCAAGTGGTGTTGGAGAGAGAATTCGAGACTTCGAGGTGAAGACCACGGAACAAGAGAAGGCAGATACTTTTCACCAAGCTATGAAGTCCCCTATGAAACCACGTCCAGATTATTTTTGTGAATGTGATGATGTAGAGCGTGGACATGAATTTTCCTACTTACATCCAACAAAAGCATGTACTTGTTATTGGACAGAAATCAAAACTAAGTTGAAGGAATGGGAAAGCGAACTCCAGGACTGGGAGGACAAACAACGCAAAAACGAGGAGAAAAGTTCGGTAATTTGTGAAAATCAAAAAATTAAAGAACAAATAGAATCCATGGAAGCCATTGATTCTAAATGGAGCTTAGCTTTGCGTAAGGAAAGATGTAAGTATTGCTTCGTTGATGAAGTTCGTTGTGCTGGGGATGCTTCTTCGGATTGGGAACGCAAGTGTGCATCTAAAGAGGAAATCAATGAGGTGGTAGATTTAGTGGACGCTCCTCCAGAGGAGCAAGGTTTGCGATAGGTACTTGTGCGTCACCGTAGAGTGTTCACAAATTTTTCCGGACGAATTTCCGAATATGAGCACACTATTTCGGTCGACACAGAAGAGGCAATTACTAAGAAACCCTACCCCATACCTTTATGTCATCGAGACTAGGTACGCCAACTAATCAATAATTGGATTAAATGGGGAGTGGTTCGACCGAATCTTTCCCGGCACCACCATCCATTGGCTGTGGTTAACAAAAAAGTTCCAGGAGACATTAGGGTGTGTCTTGAGTTAACGGCCTTGAATATTCACACTAATTTGATTAATATTAAGGTGGAAAGAACTGAAGACTTGTTTACTAAGTTCTCGGGTACCACACGCAGTTCACCTTTAGATCTTGTGAGTTCTTACTTCCAGGTCATCTTTAACCCTAAAAGTCACGACTTGGTATCATTTTCTTTTGAGGGACTACTCGTTCACTATCTTATTCTTTTGAGGGAATATGTATTCGTTCACTATCATACCATTTGGTTACAAGAACAGTGCGGTGCTCTTATGTCGGCTTTGCGAGAAGTGTTAGGAGAGGATGTTTTACGAGTTGTAGTGTACGTGGACGATATATTCGTGCCAGGTCGTGATGCCCAAGATCATCTTGAACTGCTTGAGTGTGTGTTAGATCGTTTTGAACACTCAGAAGTGACAGTCAACTTAAAGAAGTGCAAATTCCTAACATCCTCGGTAAAGTTCTTGGGATTTGTGGTTACGCCTAAAGGAATTTTAAAAGACCCAGAATATGTAAAAGTCGTTCAGAAAATACCGCCACCGCGCAATTTGAAAAGTTTGCAACGAATGTTAGGACTTTTCAACCGGTGTGCACGTTTTATACAGCAGTTCGCTCAGACTGCACACCCAATTTACCAACTATTACGCCAACGAAAGAAATGGATTTCGAATAAGGAACATAGTCAATGCTTAACTACGTTGAAGGAGGAGATGGCAAAAAATATTTTGCTTACCCACCCCGACCTTGGGCGAGATTTTTACATTATCATAGACGCATCCACCATCAATATGGCCGCGATTTTATATCAGGAACAAGATGAAGTGAGGCGAGTGATTGGTTTTGCCAGTAAAAGCCTTAAACCTTGTGAAGCACGTTACACAATCACTGAGCTTGAGTATTTGTCATTAATTCACGCTATTGCTCGTTGGCGCAATCTGATCATAGGTAAACACATAGAGGTGTATACAGACCATCAGGCATTAGTATTCATGTGCAGAGTCAAATATTGGAATAATCGACTATACCGTTGGACTCTAGAACTTCAAGATTTGGATATTCACATCCCAAAAATACCAGGAAAATCCTCGTAGCGGCCGATGCCATTTCACGGGCATAGAGGCCAGAAGATCATAGAACATTCCAAGTACACGAGTTCAGATTGATGCCGGGATTACTTGGGGCAGTGACACTTGAAGAATTTAGGCAAGCTCAAGAAGATGAACCGTTGTTCAGTAAATACTTCAAAATATTAAAGGATGATGATTTGGGTCAAGAAATCAATACCGGACGGAAGTCAATACGTGGGTATTACAAATTGAATAATGGCTTGCTTTTGAAACGAGATTTCCATCACCCAGATCACTGGCATATCATGGTTCCTCAAACATTGCAAAAGCTCATTATTAAATCATATCATGACGATCGTGGTCATTTTAGATACTTAAAAACGTACTCCTCGATACTCACGAATTTCTTTTGGGAAGAGATGAGAACCAGTATTCGAAGACATCTTCGTGATTGTATTGTTTGTATGAAAAGTAAGGCAGATACCCATCCGCCTCAAAAGATTTTGAAAACGATTGTGACAACGCAGCCCAGAGAAATAGTTTCACTCGATATTGTGGGTAGATTACCTCGTACCAGCGAAGGATATGCGTACGTCTGTACTTGTATGGATCTACACACACGCTACCTCGTTGCGTATCCTCTAAGAAGAGCTACAGCGACTGCCATCATCAGGAGTATGGAAACTTATTTTAATCACCTTAGTGTTCCTTTGCAGTTACTCACGGACAACGGTCCATGCTTTGTTTCAAGGAAGTTCCAATCGGCAATGGCCAAGAGGGGTGTGAACATTATTCATACGACTCCCTACCACCCACAGTCGAATCACGTGGAACGTTTGCATAAAGAAATTAACCGGCTATGACGTGTGTTCTGTGGACAACAGCATAATCAATGGAAGAAACATTTGGTAAACATTGTACTGTGCTTAATAATTCCATCTCTGAGAATCTCGGAATCTCTCTGGCTCAGGCTCATTTATTTATTGAAGAGAGATCACTAGTTGGAAAACAACTTGGAATCATGCAAGGCGAGAAAGTAGGCTATGCTGAGTGAAAGGAACAGTTGATATGAGCAGATGTCCGGAGAAGGAAGGCCGCCCAGAGGAGGATCCAAAAATGGAAAGCTAAACACCCCGACACCAGAAATATTGGGGTGGGTGATATGATCTTTATACGCAACCACGCAATGAGTGATACATGCGAGAACCACAGTAAGAAAATGCTTAATCTGTACTTACAGGACCTTATATTTGCGTCAGCAAAGTAAATGAAAAAGTTTTGTATATTACGGATCCTGAAGGAGTTCATCGAGGACCGATTTCCGTCAATGAGTGTCGAATTTGAAACCAACCGAGGATACTTATCTACAATGGAAGAACATGGCATTTCGCTTTTCATCTGAAGAATTAAAGAAGAAAATAGAACGACGGGGGAAGCACATATTTCATGAGAAGACTGGGTCAGAACATTAAAAAGGCGTAGAAGTAGAAAGTGGCAATTTTACCATAGGGACGATATCCATTTGTTTTACTAATGCAGAGATCTGTATCTAGCATTTGGATCTAGCATCTTTAGGTAGCTAGGTAAAGGTTGAAAATCTTCAGTTTTCTTAACTCACTTGTTGTATATTAGGGTTTGAGTGTACTTTGAGATATTTCTTCTGCTTTGTAGAATTTAGCGATATTTAAAGATGAAGTATTTAAAAAGAAGATGATAAAATAAGACAAGTAGAAAATAATGTGCTTTTCTTTTAACTTATAAGTCTTATCATATTCTGTAAATAATATAAATGTTTTTAACTATGTATAGGAGTTTATGAATTCTCTAAATGTACAAATAATAATGTTAGAGATTCTTAGCCCGTTCGGGTGCCATCTATAACGTGTCAATAGGTGCCCTGGAGTATTTACGTTATAAAACTGACAAATGGGCACAATTTTAAAAGTTTACTCAATACACATATGTTAGCAATTTCAGTGTTGTTATGCCTATTTGCCCAAATGAGTATAAACCAAACGGCAACGATGCGTTGTGCGCACCGAAGCGGAGCATCGATATCGTATACATCGAATATATTAAATATATCGAATATCTCGAACATCGAGTTCGAGAGATCAGATCACCTGATATATTAGAAGCCATTTGCATGAAAAATTAAATATGCAAATGAAAATTGTTGCAATCTATTATTTTACGCCACAATATTGGAAACTGTGTTCGTAATCCGGTTTCATGAGGTGAATAGAGTATTTGGACATGAAGGCCACATCGTCTTGTAAGTGAGAGGTGAGATACGGAGTATGGTAGCTGTTCCCCTTTTTCCCAACAAAGAAGTTGTGAGGAGCATTCTTATGGAAAAACATACTTTATAGGATGACTCCCTTATGCTGTAAGTCGAAGTGTTGAATTTCTTGTCTGACTTTACAACACCGTGGAACGAAGGTCATACTTTCTGGGAGAGTAAGTAGCAGTTGACAAGTGCGCGTAAGAAGTGCAGAGCATACCAGGTAACAATTGTTATTATGTTATATTGACTTCAATATACGCAATAAAGCATATAGCATGTACATGTCATGGTATCGTCGGGAAGAGCACGTAAAGTATAACCCTTACCGAAGTGAACATTGGCAGTGTGATTCATTTATGACGTTATCAGTCAACATTTTGTTGTTTAGAGAATGAAAGGAGGCCTAGGCTTCACTAATGATTAGTTTGCTTTAGAGTAAAACAGTATATGCAATAGCTTCGTCTACATTTTGGTATAAATACGAACTACAAATCAATGTTCAAGGTTAGCAAGTTGCAAGTCAGCCGTGACTTGGTGCAAAAGCTTATTTGAGTACATTGAGCATTATTTATCGAATGTCGAACTTATATCTTCTAATACTTTCACGGGACTTAAAGTTTGGTGCATTGTAGGACCAACTTTGATTTAGGATATCTAAGGTTATATGGAGAGTAGCCAGATTTTTATTACACGATAACTCCGATCAGGTCCAGGCTTATTGAGAATGGAAGAAATGTTCGTTTTAGGGATATCATTAGTCAGGAAGGAAGTGTACATACGTGCGTGAAGGCAGTCGTCGTATTTATTCGTCTGAGTAGGTACTTTAAGTATCAATCACAGTGTCGTCTCTTAGTCTAAGCTCTGTCGGATGTATTAAGATACAGAAAGATTGTTCAAATATATTGAATAGAAATGTGACATTTTACGTCGATTTGCACAAGATTATTTTACTCTGTCGGTGTAATCAAGGTCCTCAGGTAGTAAGACTTTGCTTTTCTGTTGTGTTATTTATAAAGAATCTTACTATATGGAGAACAATATTTGATGATGCAATATAAAAACCTAGTTTATATAAGTGTAACTATTCACATTAAGTTAGCCTACCATACTGTGTGTTGATGCTTCCAGTTATTCATGAGATACGGCGAGAAGAGTCATATCAGATCCATAGTTCTTGTCTTGTGGAGGTTAGATTTCGTAATTCCATTCCCAGTCCAGGAAGGTCTCTTCATATTATTTTTTCTTAGTGCCAGGCTGGTAGATTACATTGTTACGTGGTCTGTAACAAGGTTCGTTGGTTTGCCATTATTACCTCCATCAGGTGTCCTTATATTACATTGAAAAAAAAAAACTTTCTTTGCTGGAATCCTACTTCCAGATTTGAATAGGTTGTGTTGAGGAGAGTGAATAGGGATTAGAGATCTCACTTTGTGTGTACTATCTGATTGGTATAGCAAGTTACGCAATTATTAATAATTAAAGTAGATATTTTCTTGAATACATTTATTAGAATTCAGATCAATCAGTGTAAGGTGAGCTCACCCACGAAAATGATTATTGTTGATAATCCTTAAGATAGAGGTTTATATTGATGCAAATGTTCAATGGAACTGTGAATTATTCGCGTACATCTCTAATAAGAGACATTGTTCATTTTATTAATTTTTCTCTCTATCATTTCATGAATGTATAAGTATCGTAAAAAAAAAAAATAAAAAAAAATAAAGGAATTGTGAAAATACTTTGCTTGAGAGAATCAGGACACGTAATAAAGTAAATGTTTCGAACTTATGTATGTATTCATTGACCACATTAGCTGTATAAAAGGAAAATTGAAAGAACAATCTTAATTTTTTATAAAAGATAAAACAAATCAATAACAGTATCATGAATAATATAAGCTCATGTTATTACTATTAGTTGTCAATTCTCAGGATTGTGATTAAAAGAAATAACCATATATTAGTACTTCATTTGCAAAGTAAATTGGAAATCTTGAAAAGTCTTGGATAGTTGTATTTAGGAATATTAGGATAACATAAAGGTAAGAAGTGAAAAGTTATTATCCTCATTATATAGATTTATAGATTTAAGTGTGAGATTTTTCTGTTAGTAATCCATAATTTTATTCACATAAATCGTGATCTACGTAACGGATGTTCATTTCTCTTTGTTCGTTGATTAGTCACTTCGACGACTTCTCGTTAGTCAGTACAATATTGCGGTCGATCCGAACGAACTCATCAAGAGGTTAGATTTCAGGAATATTACACGAGATATTTTAGGTTAGTCTCAACGTTCGTTCTTTACTGCGTTTCATTAGAGTGTTTGGTGTTACGTTATCGGTGTGCCACGTTTGTCGTGGAGGTCTTGGTATTCTCAAACATTATTTATCGTAATTCTGTCGACTCTCCGGTACTATCTTCATGCTGTTTTACTATTTGGCTTGTCTTTAGGGAATCGATTGAGAAAATTTCATACAGTGATCGCTGTCACTTCGGGAACCCAGACCGTTAACTTCGCCTTTGAACACGGATCGTATTCTGTGACTGTGTATAACAGAGTTTGACTTCGTGTTAGGTACTTCAAAGTGTCACACTTTTTTTCCGTTACGTCAGCGAAGGAAGTAACTGTTACAATCTGACCCAGACACAAGATCAGCATACCCCACAAAACCTAGATTAGTTTTTCAACATCCACTTAATCACAGAAACATCTTGGTCCGTACGAATCCCTCCTTGCCACCACACCAAACCAGCGTCCATACATGCCAGGACCCAGATGAAAGGTCTGCTCCATTTTCATAACTTCTCCCACTATCACTATCAATACTGCTAGCAGCCGGGTACACCCTAAATCCCAAGTGTGCATACCACAATTCTAATGTTATACATCCTAACCTGGAAGTTCTGTGATGCCTTTTATGTGGGGGAAACAGGTTGTGTTCTTAACATTAGTATTAACAACCATCGTCACTTCTGCAGTATCAACAAACCGGATGCCCCAGTCTCCTTACACACCGAGTCTCATAACACCAATCTTAACCTACCTTTCCTGGTTGCCATAATCCACTTTTTATCCCCTACGGCAGAACCTCGAAACGCCCTCTGTGGGAGAATGCCTTTATTCATGGTTTGAGTGCGAAAATTAATCCCGGCCTTAACCTTCAATAACTCTAAACCTCCGTTTGCTTTGCATTTTCAACACTTTTTCTTCCACAATTCCTTCCCGAACTTACTCGCTGTTCGGTTGTTAATTTCTCCATTCGCTATATAGCAGTCAGTTACTCTCCAAACTTGATGCGTCGTCCCCTACGTGATGCTACTGTCGTCTTCATCTTTTATTCAATTTTCATGTATTTGTCTTTCCTCTACAAGCAAGAATACGGTCGTAATATACCGAAATATCGCGTAAAACTATGTATATTGTGTACGTGTGTGTGTTTGTTCTCCTATGCAACAAATAAGCTAGAAGTAAATTCTTTACTTTTTATCATAAATTTACCGTAATATAGCGAGAGAGAGAGAGAGAGGTGGAGCGAATAAGACCTTTGACGACGGCAGACAGCAGTGGAAGCATGATCAAGCTGGCCAATGGAAGCCGCGGTAGCAACAGTCCGGGGTGGCATGCATGCCGTAAGACTTTGGATGTTGGAAGTCCCGGCGACAGCGAAGCGAGAACCTAGTGCTAGTTGTAGTCTTGCCAGGTTGAATGGTGCAGGTTGCGGATATCTGAGGAAGCCGTGGGCGGAGCGGATCTACGAGTATACTCTTGCACTTACAGCACAGCCATATGAGACCTCGGCGAGAAACTTGTGGATCTTTATCGGAGCTGCAACGGTTGGCGCCCGTGGGTGGTCGTTGAAGAGAAGCATAGTGCAGCGATGTACCTGATACCTGAAGCAGCCACGCCAAATTGAATGGGTAAATCAGCGGAAGCGGGTCAGTGGTCACCGCGGTAGTAGCAGCACGGAGTGACATACATACTAACAGGACTTTGTATGTGGGAAGCCCATGCGCCGCTTATGTGGGAAGCCCAGGCGATAGCGAAGCGACGCACCCCGTACCTGTGGAAGCCGAGGTAACATTTTTCACACTGTTTCTGTATTTCGCCCCCCCCCCCCCCCACACCATTGCTCTTCTCTTACTCTTCTAGACAGTAGTTAGTTTTTTCCAACTAACAGATTCATATTACCGATTTACCTACCAGCCAACCTGGTCAATTCATACCTGTAGTAACTTAGATGTAGTGGGTTTTTTTTCCCCCGGCTTCACCGGGTTTTTTCCCTCTCTAAAAGTCATCTCTTCGTACTTTCTTATTGTTTTTTTTTTTTTTCACCTTCTTTCACTATTCTCGATGTAGTGGTAAATGTCTTCGGATATAAACCTCTAGAACACCTCAGATCCTTGTTTTTTAGTATTCCTATATTAACTGCATGTGGAGACCTCGGTAAAAGTTGGAGAGAGGTCATTCAGCAGGGCGTAACTTTCGGGAACCCTGCTTATCCACTCATTTCTGTTTCTGAGAGCTTCGGCTCTCCTCTCGCAACCCGTCTGGTCAGCGTGGGAGCAGTAGAGCAATCCTCCCTTTGGGGAGAGGCCTCATCCACTAGTGGGTTGAATATGGCTGTGATTTATATATATATATATACATATATATATTGGCAAAATGGCGTCTCGTTAACACAAATCCCGCACCTGTCCGCTCTATCCATTTTCTCTCCTACCATGTGAAAACGCTTTTACGAAACGTAGCAGCTTTTCTATTGTGTTTGTGAAGTTCCTGTACTCCTGTCTCAAGATCCTACTATGTAAGTATCCTTTCTTTTACCTTTTTTTACCATCTTATACGAGGATTACCGCAAGTTATTGCAACAATTTTTTTTTACTAAAATGGTAAAGAATAAAAAAATTCTGAAACATGCAAAAGGAAAGTTAGTCCAAATGTAAACGTTACACGTAGGAATTTGGATGAACACACATATCACCATCTGGATATAGCACGGAAAAATTACAACAAAAAATTGTGTCATACGTGTTTTACTTCAAATTAAAAACTCCGCGTATTACTATTAAGATTAAAGGGCAGAAACATATACCCGTGGTATCTTAGAGTGTTTCGAAGTAGTCTCCCAAAGAATCCATCACAAACTGCCAACGATGTGGAAGGCGCCAAATACCCGTTGCCTCACAATGAGTGAATCTTTTGATCTCACGGCTTACTGCTGTGGCAATGTCTTCATGTGTTCGAAAGAGCGTTCCACGCAATGACTTCTTCATTTTCGGTTATGAGGTCGTAATTGCAGAGTGATAAGTCTGGCGAATATGGTGGATGCTCCAATACTTCTAATTCCCATGGCGCGGGAAAATTCTGCACACACGTTGCCGTATGGGCTGTCGCGTTGTCATGAAGGATTAGTGCATCATGTAGACGTTCAAGATGTTTCTACCGAATAGTCCGTCGTAGGTGTTGTTGCAGGGAATTGCGGAAGTAGTACAGTGCATTCACAGTTTGTCCATGTGGGACAAAATGGCACAAAATCACAATCATAATGTCATACACTATGATGACCATTAATTTGATAGGAGAGGGATTACAATGAAATCTCTACCTGCGTGGTGAACCTGGATGACGCCATTTCGCGGACTGGCGTTTCAGTTCTGGCTCATAGGCCCTGGCCCAAAATTCATCAATGGCGACGGTTCTCGCCAGCATATTGTCTCCCTCCACCTCGCAAGACTCTAGATGCACACGGCATGTCTCGTAACGTCTCCACTTTTCCACTTCACTTAGTGCATGAGGAACCCACTTCGCAGCAACTATACGCATGAGTAGATCTTCGCATAAAATCCTGTGGATGGTTCTCTCTTCAATATCAGTATGGAGCTGTAATTTCTGCAGCGTCCATCCTCCTGTTCTCCATGCATTGGGCGATGAGGATACAAGCACAGTCTGTACGCTCACTGACAGTCCCGGATCGTTGAATGTTGACCGTTTCAGCTCCCACGCCCGAATGCTGATACCCACCGCGCACCGTTCGGCACGGTAGAGCAGCATTTCCTAAATCTTCCACAAGCTCCACGTGACATTCTCGCGCATTCCTTCCACAGAGAACTGCATCTTTTACGTACGAGCGCTGTTCAAGCCGGGTAACATCCATCATGAACGACTGCTCAACTTATATTGTGGACCCTCTTCCCGCTTCCCTCTGTTCACGACTACTGGCAATCACTGCCATCTAGCGTCACGCCACGTTACGGTGCCATTATGATCCTGCCGTCTTGTGGATTATTTGGGAGACTAAGATGCCACGGGTATGTGTTTCTGCCCTTTACTCATAATTGTAATACGCGTAGTTTGTAATTTGAAGTAAAACACGTATGAAACGATAATTTTTTGTAGTCATTTTTCTCGTGCTATATCGTGATGGTAATATGTGTGTTCATCCAATCTCCTACATGTAATATTAAGATATGGACTAACCTACCATTTGCATATTTCAGAATTATTTTATTCGTTATCATTTCCGTTTAAAAAAAAGTAACCTTCGTATATATGTATAAAAACTAACACAAAACACAGCCGGGAGGGCAATCTAAGGTACATTTATGATAAAAAGGAAGGAATTTACTTACAGCTTATTGGTTCCATGTGAGAACACACACACACATACACATAATAATATACACAGACGACTTCGATATTTCGAGCCCACTGTAGGCTCTTAATCATGTATAGAAAAGAAAACGACGGTGTACGTGTAGAATAAACACAATGTAGGTTGATAGGTTTTATTTGAACGGAAGCAGTGGGCGTGTTGTTTTCTAAGGTGATGTCCAGGTCAAGAAATGTGACTCTTTTGTCAGAAATGGACCAAGTGTACTGGACAAAACGGAATTGGTTCAGTTGTTCTAGGAATGTCTTGAGACTGGTTTCACCATGAGTCCATAACATCAGGATATCATCCAACAAACGTATCCGAAGTAGTGAGGTTAAAGACTGAGTTTGGAGGAAATTATGTTCGAGCTTGCTCATAAACAGATTAGCATAAGAAGGTGCCATTCTGTGCCTATGGAGTGCCTCTGATTTGAAGGTAGTATTTGTCGTCAAAGATGAAGTTGTTATATGTGAAAACTAGGTTGGCCAGGTTAAGAAGGAAAATTGTGTTTTTGATATGAGGTTTGGGTCTTTGGTTAAGGAAGAATTCCAAAGCTGCTAAGCCATGGGCATGAGGAACGTTGGTATACAAGGAAGTAAAATCTATTGTATAAAGCAGTATGCCAGAAGGGAGAGGTGGTAATTTCTCATTACTGATCACTAGTTGTACTAATTTGATCGTTTGTTGATAATGTTCTCAATAATACTCTATCCTTGGAATTCGTAACCATACTGTTTTGATGAAAGTGTCCCATAGTCCGTAAGTCAGCTATTTAACATGATGTAGATCTTAGTACTCATCACTATTTGTACTGATTTGATGGTTTCTTTATGAGGTTCTCGATAATACTCTATCGAAGAAATTCGTTACCATACTGTTTCCATGGAATGTTCCATGGTCCTCATGTCGCCTCCTAACTTCCATCTATGTTCTCTTATAAAAAGACTCATCTTTGCAGGAATGTGATGATGTTCGTCATAATCGAGAACGTGACTAGCTTTTACCTAATCACGAATAAGCGAAGATATGATATACATCTGAGACAAACTGAAAGCTGCAAACACCTGCTTCATCTGTTTACAACTTCCTGCTTTTTAATTTGAATTTATTTATGGCCTTTAGTCAACTTTGGCTTGTGCCTACAGTTTCCTATACGAACTGTTTATGTAACAGTATCTACTGTCTGCTGACTTCCTCTGTTTATGGCGATGCATACTGTTCAACTATTATTATGGTTATTACTCTGAAATGCGTGAGTTACATACATCTAGTAGTCCTTAATTTGTTGAACAATAAGCTTATGCGAAATCACAACTCGAAATGGCCGTTCAGATAAAATATAATCCATTTT
>JAGDQP010019091.1:20007-35437 GCA_022664845.1 Lepisma saccharinum
TGTTGAATATTTTCTCGTTGTTATGAACATACATTTTAGATCTAACACATACTAAGCAAAATGCATTGAACTCCACTATTTTGATGTCTCATCAATGTATAATTCTTTACGTGTAGTAAATTTTCACATTACGTTATCATTGAATTATGTTTTTCACAATGAATCACCAGTGACCAGATATGGATGTTTACTACTCTTAATACCACTATACATCAACGACGAATATTACCATTGCATTGCTCACTTTGTTCACTAGCTAACAAATGCGAACATATTGAACCGCCAACATGGTCAACATAATGAACAATATTTATTTGCTGTTTTCAATTTTCTTCCGTCTTTCAATCTTCACGACTCTGTATTTTATTAACTTTCGTTTGTCTTTCCTTTGTGTTTATAACCATGAAAGCTAGTACAGAATTAGTGAAACGTCGAATTGCACCTATAAATAAATAAATGGTGTTTACATACAATCCGGGTACTACGTTACAAGCTAGTAACACTTTTAAAAATTAGCTAGTCCTCTCGTACAGAATAACTTGTATTTTAGTACAATGCTTTAATTTTTTATTTGCCTTATCATTTCATATTTGTTCTGAAGATATGTCAATATAAATTTCTTAAGCTCGTTGAATTAGGTTAAGACTATTAATGGACATTGATATACAAAGAAATAATTCTCTTTACTCTTTAGAATCGACATCAAATCATTTAGGAGGTACAGACACTCCCTGTACAACGAATGATTCAGTATTAGAGACTAGCTCGATTCCCGTGTCAGATGCTAATGTGTACAATCTTCAGGATGCAGACAACTTCGCAGAAGGATCGCCTACTTGCTCAAACCATGGATCTCTAAGCTCCAGCTCAGACAAACCCGAGTGTTCACCAATTAAAGCAATACCAGTATCTACAGGATATAGCAGTTTCGCAATTATGAAGCAAAAGGTAAAGAAAAAGGAACTTACTAAGTAAAGATGATTGTATATTTATTAGTTCAAAGTTAAATTTTAGTTCTCAAAGTTGCATATACAATATTTGGCAGTTCAACTCTAATTACTGTTTAAAATGCTTATTCTTCTAGAAACAAATGGTATTTCATTTCATAGGAAGACGCAGAGATCCGAATTTACTTAGAATTGACTCTAAAGAATTTTCGATTCAACGAGAAAGGGTGAGTGTGGTTTGAAATCATGTAAACTGCACTGATATTCCTTACATACGTATTTATGGCGTATAGTACATATACGATAATTTCTGACTATATAATAAGTTATGTTTATCCAACCCACCCGATTAACCCCTAAATCCCCTTCTTGTCTCGCCTTTCTTTTATCTACTTTTTTATGTGAAAAACTTAAAGTTTACATTTTATAGATTATTGTTTATACATCCTCCTAGATTTTGATATAATATTAACGATACTCAGACTAGGAAAAATAACGTTATCAGTTTTGCAGAAAAAATACTTTTAAATAGCTTTACCTCAGCCCATTTAACGTCTTGAATGAAAGAGAGACATTAGGAGGGCTCCTCGCTCCAGTCCCCTCATTTTAAACATTTTTCAAAATATTTCAAAACCTAAGAGTACTATAAAAAATATACATTCATACCGCACTAAAACTTACAAATTACTATGAAATGCAATGGACAGCGACCTCGAAATCTTGTCGATTGATGAGTGCTCAGACTTCAATTAAATAATGACGTCATAATCTTTATCACTCATTAATGAGCAAGATCTCGAGATCGCTGACCATTGCATTTGATAGTAATTTGTAAGTTTAGTGCGCTATGAATTTACATTTTTGATAATACTCTTAGTTTTTCAAACATTTTGAAAAATGTTAAAACTGGGAGGGTTGGAGCGAGGAGCCCTCTTAAAGTAATTAATTACTTCTTAAGATATATCCATTTCCATGAAATAGACATATAATATCAGTGTAAAGTCATCCATCTTCGTAACACTGACGATGGATACCACCATGAGGTACAACTTTGAGTGTACACTCTGGTATCAAAATGAACCACAGAGCAAGATAAGTACGAATTATTATATTTAGTATGTTAAAACGGGAATATTCTAAGGGTATGAACAGGAAAACAGGATTTGTTACCGTGGAAAACATTTACATGGATTTAATAAGCGTACCGCTTATTAAAGCACGCAAAATTTGAAGCAGAAGAAACGTTCTTGCAATAAACCTCACAGTTGGTCACCATTAGACGTTTCAATGTAGGATGATTCATGGCAGAATATGACTTAGCAACTTAACTTCATGCTCATTTTTCAGAAACTGAAACACTTCTTTGTAGGTGTCTGGTTGACACTAGTCAATAAAACACTTCGTTTGAATATGTGCATTTTCCTTCTAGAGAAAACGGATTGACCTGTTTGAAAGCGATTTTTTTAGTTACTTTGGTAGTTGTACGTTGGTAATTCACCAAGACACTGTTCAAAATATTCCTCAGACAAACAAAAGATGGTGGTTCTTGATCTGTTGCCAGCGGGAACCTCGATTATTCATAATTCAAACTGCTATTGTGATGAACATTTACACGAAATACACCGCGCTGCCACTTGTTAACAGCCGATAACAACTGCTATCGTGTGTCACAGAAGATTGTTTGAACACCTTCCTTAGCACCTTATTTACCGTACCTTTCTTCCACGGGTTGCCTTTTGTTACATTTATATCATTTCGTGGCATAGAAAACATTCAGAAACGGCGTAGGTGAGTGTAAGGCTTGTTTCATACATCAAGTAGATAGTAACAGACTCGCTTCGAAAATTGTCAATGGCGATAGATCTATAGGGACTATTAAATTATTACTACTTCTTATGTATAAATATCAATGTATTCTAACTCTCCATTATGTTCAGTTAAAAAAAACTGGCGTAACAAGTCGATAGGTCCTGAACCTGCCCCAACGCCATCTGTTCATGTTTGGTGAAACTACGTCTACCTGAGTAACGGCTGTGTGGTCAGCACTGCGCGTACCTAACCACGAACAGGCGTATCAGGGGCTTACGTCCTTATTCACGTGACTCCCCAATTTGCCTCTCGACGCTGGGTGGACGCCGAAAAGTAAAAAAAAATAAAAATAATAATCCAGAAATCCAAGGTGGATTAGAATTTAAATCTAGACTAATAACCAATTTTGAACCAAATAAAGGATAGAACCTGTAGATATTTAAAGATGACTAAGATGTTTTTGATTTTTTGTGGTATATATAATACATTCAAAAGAAGAAACTCAAGGACTTGACGAAAGGTTCCTGTTTATTGGACGTATCTGTACATACGTTGTTTGACTTTGTCCATTATCTTCTCGCTTCAATATCTATTCTACTTCCACGATTATGAATCTATATCCCTAATATATTGCGATATTATTATAGATCTAATAGGCTGTGTACGTTTATTCTGTACTTTTTACGGTACTCCTTAGGTCTAGTTGTGTGTAAAGCTTATAATGCAATCTGTACTTGTGCTTAATGTATTACATACTGCATACAGACAAAATGTAACACATATTCAATGTTGCATTTTCCTCGCATTTGAACTTAATAATTTATGGCTTCTGTCTTCAGTCGGCAAGATGGAGTAGAGGAAACGTGTTCGACTTTTCAGTATGGAAACATGTCCACATAGATTCAAACCCTGTTCAAGTCTTTTACAAAGCGATCGTAAAGAATCTAATCATAACTTCTCACACAAAACGGAGAATCCTTCAGACTGTGGAATGAAACACCCGAGTCACCATAGAGAGGAATACGATTTACGGATTTTGGTTGGAAAAGTCCAAATCAAGTCTCTGGGGGTTACCAGGACAGTTAAGATACGTCATTGATTTGAAATATCCACTTTTCATGTTATTATTCTTAGAAAGAAACACTATACAACTCCTTAACCACGTTTTGGGTAGAGTCACCTGTAGAGTATCGCAATCGTGCTAAACTTCCAATTGGAAAACCTCGGTTCGATTCCCCACCAGCCAGTATCTTTTTCGCATAAAATAATGGCTGCAAACAGATCTTCATCTTTGGTTGGAGAACTTACGAGACATCACTGGCGAGAATACGAGTAAACAGTGTGTGTGTGTTCTTTAGCATAATGATAAGGTACTTTCCATATTTTTATTGGTCTTTCTCTCTTCCTCTCACTTTCTTGATGCATTGTTATCGTGTCTTCGCTGCGTCTTTCTCTTCTCCTTCTCTCTATCTATTTATCTTTATGTTTTCTCTTTAAAAACACTCTCTCTGTTTGTGCGTGTTTCACAGCCAAATCCGGGCCACTTTCAATAACCTGGTGATAGGGCCTGACCCAAACATAAGTAACCCGCTAAACCGATTGACCCGATCTGGAAAATCTATTTAACTGGCAATTTCGACGTCGTATTTTTCGTGTTCTCGGGGTAACATCTCCGATCCTGGTCACTCTTGCAAGAAACACTGTTCAAACACAATAAAATAATTAATACCTCTCCTTCAACCTCCCGGTTATCAGATCTAAATTGAATCACCGGGTCAGAATGGGTTCGAATGATAAACCTGATGACAGTCCAAAATCTGACCAGGATCCCCCTACAGCCGTAGTGACCCGTTTCAGCTCTGCCGTGTTCAATCCATCTGTGCAAATTGTTATAAACACTAGTTCGTTAGTGTTGTAATTATTAGAACATTATATTCGCAATAGGTGCAATGGAGAGGGACATGTCCAGAATAGATAAACTTTAAGATATGAGTAGAAAATGGCCCCCATTTTTTACTATTTCAAGAGAAGAATTCTTTTTATATTAGTTTGGCACAAAATTCGTTTCCATCCTATAATTTATCAACATACTATTAAATATGTTTATTTTTTCACATTTGAAATGTGGAACTTGTAATGCCTGCTACGCCTATAGGGAACATGCTAATTTTGCATTTAAACATTTGTAACTTTTCATTTTGATAGAGTTTGGGTATGTAACCTTGCCTCTTTCTTATAGAAACTAAGCAGAAATATTATTATTCATTCATTTTCTTTTTATGTTCAATTTATATTACTTCGATTTAAAATTTAAAATTTTAAATCGAAGTAAAAATTTATGTAATGTAATGTAAAATACTGTAATGTAATGTAATGTACAGTTAACTCTAATGTAAAATTTAAAAGCAGATTACGAAATCGAGATTTCTAATAGGTTCGAAATATTACCGACTTAAGTAATAATGAAACTGACATTAGTATAATAACGAAATTGATGTGAATAAGATTCGTGACACAGTGAGGAGTGCAGCGAAAGAACGTATAGGTGAGAAGAAACGACAGAAAAACAAGCCTTGGTTTGATGAAGATTGCGTTAAGCTTCATGAGAAACGAAAACAAGCAAGGGAGCGATGGCTAAACAATAACACCGAAAGCAAATCCAAACCACTACAGTAACGCGGAACGTAACACCACACGCGGGTTTAGAAACACAAAGTGAAAATATGTGACACAGAAAATTCAGAGGTAAAGGAAAACGGTAAGACATTAACATTAGTGATCTATAGAAAGGAGTAGTTAAGAAAAGATTGCCAGCCAAGACTAGGGATAATTAAAAATGAAGATGGAAATCTTCAGGCAGATCCTACTAAAATTATCGATGTGTGGTCAAGCTTTTTATACAAGCTTCTTAATGTATACGCCGTAGAAAAAAATGAAGGAATTTTACGTGCATTCCGCAGAACCGTGGGTACTCGAAACTAGTGAGGTTGAAGTCGAAATTTCGATAAATAAAAATAGGAAAAAAAAGGAAAAATCCAAAAATGAGAAATTGACAACATCCTAACCTAATTAATCAATGCATAAGAACAGCACTAGTCAAGGAACTACATAAATTGGTGTGTGTTATATGGAGAAAAGATGAGCCTATAAAGGAGTGGAACACGTCAGTAATAGTTCCAAATTATACGAAAAGTGATAAATCTGAGTGTAATAATTACCGTGGAATCTCTGTACTCCGAGCATGTTACAAACTGTTGAGTAAATCCTGCTATCACATCTAAGCGTATACTTGGATGAAATAATTGGAAACCAGCAATGTTGATTTAGAAGAAAATAGATACACATTGGATCAGATTTTCGCCTTGAGGCAAATATAAGATAAGAAGTGGGAATTCAGTGGGACGGTTCACCAGTTGTTTATAGATTTTAAGAAAGTATATCACTCTATCAAAAGGGTAAAACTATACAATAGCCTGGTACAATTTGGCATTCCGGGAAAAACTGATTCACATTGTCAGGATATGTCTCTGTGACCTTATAATAAGTGTAGGTAATAATATGTCAGATAGTTTCGAGATTCGCAGCGGACTGAAATTGGGTGATCCCGTGTCACCACTACTGTTTATCTTAGCGTTAGAATATGCGATTCTAAAAATACAAGAGATCAAAAACGGACTAACATTGAATGGCTTAAGCCAATTGTTCGTGTACGCGGATGATGCCAATTTAATAGCGAACGATATAGCAGAAGCAGAAGAAGGCTTACACACGTCGCACAGCACGTTTCTAAATATAAGACATACGAATGTTATAGTGAATACTAGAGGTACAAGAAATAAATCATAAACATAAAGATACGTGATCTTTTAGTAACGTTAAAGTATTAGACATCAGTATCATACCCCTGGAATATCATACAAGACATGGTCTTCATTTCAGTAATATAGACAAAAAATATTTGTGTGATAAACTACTTGATTTGTATTGTGGCAAAATAATATCCAATCCTACTGTACCACATAATTACGAAAACATGAAAATAGAAATACAAGAGTCAATAATTTCAAATTCTGAGGCGGGTGTACCTTAGATGTGATAAATCAAATTGTAACAATCCAAAACCTATCAAATATCTTAAAAAGTTCTTACGATCATGTATCTTAATGTGCTTATGCTGACTTGAAATGCCTTATAACTGCTGACATCAATATCATAGATAATAGAAATGTGTGTAGAAATAATGCATTAACCTTACTCCATCATAAAGCACAAGGTTTAGCTAATAAATTAAAATTTCTTAAGTTCTTTTGCTTGAGGAACTGCTGTCAGTTAAAATACTTTGTTTAACAGAGCACTAGTTAGAAAACGTTATAAATGATGTAAACCTAATTAATTTTATGATTATAAGTAATTATTCTCTCTCGTTTGCAAATATGATAGTGTATACATATTCACTAATAAGGACGTTCAAGTTAAAGAAATAGTTATAAAAAAGTTTGTATCGGAAATACCCTTAGAGGCAATACTTATATGTGTTTAAAATCTGCGTGGCTCGGCTATATAGATCCACGTCTGGAGATATAAACATTTTCTGTAGCAACTCCCTGAGCAAACCGACAGTGGACCGTTATTGACCAAAAAGCGACACGATGGCGGCTGCCGCTGTCAGACCACGTACGACATTGCACTTTTTCCGGCATCGGGCCGAGGGTGATTAGCCGACCTCAAGTCGCAAGACATCGGCCACTTGCCGACAGTGCACCTCGCTCTGCCCGCCAATATCGTAGAGCATGCCACCATTTAATCGCCAACTATTGGAACAGTCCTCGTGATTAAGGAATACAGTAAAAATATGAGAAAACAAATTTCACACACACTTGTTGTCACACCATCAGAACGTGGTTGTTCGCAGTGAAGTTGAGAACCAACATATAAAACACATGGGCTACCTAATTAAAAGTAAAGTACCATTTAACTTACATGTTTCGCTTTAATTTTTAAAAAAACTTGTGATAACATCGTACTATGTAAGATATTAAACATAGAATGAACAACATCTTCAAAAGACTGAACTGAATTAGATCATCTTCTAAATACTTCCACTCTAAATACCCCCACTCGGCATAAAAAATAGCTACAGATGAATTTATTGCTAAAGTAGAAACTTGAAAATATTCAACTCAAATTTCAAGTTTTGGTTATTCAGATCAGGATGAAGAATTCTTCAATGTTGGTGCGAAAGAGATAGGAAAAAGCAAAAACATCCTAACAAATCATACACGTTAATTAGCAAGCGAGATTTTAATCAAAATAGTGTAAATGATTTTATTCAGTTGTTGAAAGGTTTGATTTATTTTCTTGAAAGTTTAAACTGATATTTGAATTTTCGTTAAAAAACTCAACAAAAGCCATGGATTACTCTCGATATTATCATATTCAATCAAACTCTAAAGAAACTACACGTCAAGTGGAAAGTGCGTCAAAGATTTCTAAAAAGAAATAACAAAATATAAAAGAGGAAGGTAAAATTACTTATTACAATTCGCCAATACTTAATTCACGTGGAGCTCAATAAATCAGGAATGTAACAGACACAAGAAAATTCAGGACAACCTTAAATTAAATATACATAACTCAAAGTTTATTTTAAACGGTCTACTCCAATATTATATACTCAAATTAAAAAGAAAAAGTCAATTCAACTGGAGTCTTAAGAGAAGTCAACCCAAACCGTTGTATGTGGCTTATTTTTGAAAAAACTAGATATAAATTTTGTATGACATAGGTCATGTTTTAATGATACAGGGTCCATTATGAAAGTAATGCGCATGATTTTATTGTGACGCGACTATCCATGGCAGCACGGTAAAACCGGTCGGGCAATGTGGTGGGGGGTCTGCCCTTTCAACGCAGCCGGTCGCCAGCTTGCTCCGAGCAGTGTGAGCGGAAAGACGTGCCTCCGCGTGAAGGGTTTTGTTCAACTTTGTAACACGGCGCGATGGAGCGTTCGCTTGAACAGCGATACGCCATCAAGTTTTGCGTGAAGCTTGGAAAGAATGCAACCGAAACATTCCAGATGCTTCAAGAGGCCTTCAAGGACGACTGCATTTCAAGGTCACAGTCCGGGAGGTGGCACAAGGCGTTCAAGGAGGGCCGGGAGGAGGTCGCCGACGAACCCCGTTCTGGACGCCCAACAACGGCCAGAATCGACGAAAACGTGGATCGTGTGTGCGAAGTGTTGCGTTCCGACCCTCGATTGAGCATCCAGCAAATTGCTGACACCCTACACATGTCCACATTTGCGGTACAAGGGATAGTGACCGAGGATCTGCAAATGCGCGAGGCTTGTGCCGAAATTGTTGACGGAAGATCAGAAAGAACTTCGAGTGTTGCGCTGTCAAGAATTGTTGGATTTGATTCAAAATGAGACGGACTTTCTTAACTCTGTCGTAACCGGAGACGAATCCTGGATGTTCGAGTACGACCCATAATCGAAAAGCACAGAGCAGCGAGTGGCACACATCATCATCCCCCCGCCCCAAGAAAGCGCGAATGAGCAAGTCTCGCATCAAAACGATGCTCATTGTCTCCTTTGACGCCCGAGGAATCGTCCATTTTGAGTTTGTACCGCAGAGAGAAACTGTCAACTCAGCCTTTTACCTGGAGGTGCTCAAGAGATTGAAACGCCGGGTCGCGCGAATGAGGGCTGACATCAAAGACACGGTCAAGCTCCACCATGACAATGCCCCCAACCACACGTCCTTCATTGTTACCAACTTCCTGGCCCGGAGCAACACCCCGGTGATCCCCATCCCCCTTACAGTCCCGACTTGGCTCCGTGCGACTTTTTTTTGTTTCCCCGACTGAAGAGAGAGCTGAAAGGAAAGCATTGGGAGACCGTGGAAAACATCCAAAAGCATGGTACAACGTTCCTGAGGGACATTTCCGCCGAGGACTTTCAGGGTGCCTTCCAGGCATGGCAGACACGTCTCCGCAAATGTATTGATGCAGGGGGAGAGTATTTTGAAGAATTTTAAGCATTTGTACAGGTCCGATCAATAAATCTATTTTTCCCAGAAAATGCGCATTACTTTTATAATGGACCCTGTATGTGAAAATGGCCGACCACTTCTGTATATCCGACATTGATCCCGTACCCAATTACTAAAAATAGATCGAAACCTCAATTCATTAACATCAGGTTCTACAAGGGTCAATTCTAAGACCAATACTGTTTCTTTTTTGCATAAATAATATGTCTGCCCAAATTAGAGAAATAAAACTTGCATTATATGCAGACGATACATATGCCATAATAAAAGCCGAATCACCACAATCCAAAGTAAAATTAACAATAAATTGGCGCAGTTAACTTCATGGTTTACAAACAATAATTTATTCCTAAACACAGATAAAACATCCTGTTTGTACTTCCATACTCATCAAGCCAAATTACCATCATACCCTATACTTCGAATAAACAAGAAAGTACGGTAATAAAGTCGGTTTAATCAGTCAACTTTCTTGGACTTCTCCTCGTCGATAATAAGTTATCCTAGTTTTAGCATATTGAAAAATTGTCATGAACTATCCTCCGTAACCTTCCTAATGAGGTTTCAAGCAAAACCTTCATTTCCTGTTTCGAGAAAAAGGCAGTATAATATAATCAGCTTACTATGCATTATTCCAGAGCAAAATCAGGTATGAAATAGCTTTCTGGGGTTCATCTACCTTTTTTTTTTTATTTTTTATTTTTTTTTTTAATTATGATTCAAAAGAAAGTAATAAGAATGACAAATATCTCATATTATGCTTCTGGTACAGCACTATTCACAGACTTAAATATTCTTACATTTCTTTCTTTATGCACTGTGTGATCAAAGTATCCGGACATACAGCGAAACGTGTGTTTATCATAGAGGGCGAGACAGTACAGCCACCTATCTCGTGCAGCACATGGTTAGCGATCTCAGTAGTCAGCAGACAGCGCGAGGCAGCAGAATGAGACAGTCTAAGGAACTCACGGACTTTCAACGTGGTCATATAATTGAGTGCGACTTGTGTAAGAAGTCTGTGGCTAGATTTTCACCCTCCTGAACATCTAGGTCTACTGTTTCCGATAGTGAAATGGAAACGTGAAGAGACGTGTACAATCAAAGATCGTTCAGGTTGACATCCAGAGACCGTCGAGTGTTCAAAAGGGTAGTACAGCGTAATCGTCAATCATCCATCGCCATGATCACATAGGAATTCCAAACTGCATCAGGATCTACTCCAAACACAATGACTGTTCGGCGCGAGTTGCGAAAACTTGATTTCTATGGCCGAGCAGCTGAAAAAAAGCCACACATCACACAGGTAAATGCCAAACGCCACCTCACGTGGTGTAAGGAACTCAAGACTGGACCATAAAACAGTGGAAACTTGAGTAGAGTGATGAATCACGGTATATAAAGTGGCAATCCGGTGTTAGGGTGTGTCTGGCGAATGCCTGGTGAACGACATCTGCCTATATAGTTCCAACTGTGAAATTCGGAGGTGGGGGTTACAGTGTGGTCATGTTTCTCGTGAAATGGACTTCGCCTTCTTATTGATTTACGTGGCAATGTCACGACACGAGGTTATGTTGACATTTTAAGTACTTTCCTGCTGCCTACCATCAAAGACCAATACGAGAATGACCATTACGTCTTTCAATGCGACAGAACACCCTTGCATATTTCAGGAGTTTTGGGCTGTGGTTTCACGATAACAGCATTCCACCAATGTATTAGCCTGTACAAAGTCTTGGTTTGAATCCGATAGATAATCTCTGTGATGTTTTGGAAACTCGACTTCGTGCTAGACCACACTGACCAACAGCGATACCTCTTCCCATTGCGGCACTCCGCGAGGAATGATCTTCCATTTCCCAAGAAACTTTCCGCCACCTGGCTGAAAGTATGCCTTTGAGAGTGCAGGATATCATCAAGGACCAACATCATATAGAGTGCCAATGTTCCCGATGGAGGGCGTCCATACTTGTCCAGATGGGTGTGCGTATACCTTTGATCACATAGTACGCATAGTTTAAATATGGTGTCTCCTTAGCACAAGTCCCGTACCAGTCCGCCCTGTCTGTTTTCTCTCCTGCCATGTGAAAACGCTTTTACGAAACATTGTCGCTTATCTGTTGTGTTTGCGAAGTTCGTGTATGCCTATCTTGGTATTCTTTAATGCAAGTACCTTTTCTACCACCTGATCTATATCATCATCATCATATTCAGACGTTTTCTATCCACTGCTGGATGAAGGCATCCCCCCTTTTCTTTCCACATATCTCGGTCTGCTGATATCCTCAACCATGTAGCTCCTGAAAAACGCTTGATTTCATCTACCCATCTTACATTTGGACGTCGTCTCGGTTGTTTCTTTTCTCTAGGAATCCACTGTAGTACATTTGTCGTCCACCTTCCATCTGTTCGTCTAGCTATGTGACCGGCCCATCTCCACTTCATTTTCTTCGCAGTCTTGATTACATCCTCTACCTTTGTTTGTGCGCGAATCCATTCATTTGTTTTCCTGTCCCTTCTGGTTATTCCTAGCATGCACCTCTCCATTGCTCTTTGTGTAACTCTCAATCTTTGAGTCGTTTGCGCATTCAATGTCCAAGTTTCGCAGTCCTACATCATTACAGGTAAGACACATTGATTATAAACTTTACGCTTCAGACACATTGGAAGTTTGCTTTTGAAAATAAAGTGTAGTCTTCCAAAAGAACTCCACGCCATTTTACATCTTCTATTTATTTCATCAGTCAACTTTGCATTCGATGTTTTAAGCTGGCCTAGGTAAACATACTCATCAACTATGCCTATTGTCTCTCCGTTAATCTTCACTTCCTTCTTTGCAGCATGTTGGTTGTACGTACATTACTTTTGTTTTACTTTTAAGGTAAGTAAAACCTGATATATATATATATATATATATAATTAAACTAGCAAAAAGGAAAGCCGAGAGGGCAATTTAAGGTAAATTTGAGAAAAATAAAGGAGAGTACTTACAGCTTATAGTTTCGTATTAGATCACACACATATTCACATATCTAAAAGTCACACAAACCTAACCCATAAGCAACGCAAAGCCCTCGTAGCGCTAAGAAAGGACCATGACATAATGGTCCTACCAGCGGACAAGGGTCCACTACAGTAGTCTTAGAAAAAGCTGACTACCTCCAGGAGGCTTACCGCCAACTATCCGATCCCAACACCTACAAACCCACGGCCACAGACCTAACTTACACCCACCAACAGAAAATTTCGGATTTCACTACCGCTAATGCCCCTCGTGGTCGGGTATATCTGAAATGCCCATAAAGTACCCCAAGTCCTGGATAGTCCACGTACCCCAACCTTTTACCTATTACTGAAGATCCACAAACCAGGTAACCTTGGCAGACCCATTGTAGCCAGCTACAATTCACCTACTGAACGCATTTCCGCTCTCGTTGACTCCTTCCTTTAACCGCTACCTGCCTACATACGCGACACTTACCACTTCTTAGAAATCATCTGCAAATTAGCGCCTCTTCTTTCTGACACTGCTTTGCACCACAGATGTTACGTACTTATATATCAACATTCCTCATGCCCATGGCCTAGCAGCTTTGGAATTCTTCCTTAACCAGAGACCCAAACCTCATAGCCCAACCACAGCTTTTCTTCTTAACCTGGCAACCTAGTTCTCACATGTAACAACTTCATCTTTGACGATAAACACTACCTTCAGATCCGAGGCACAGCCATGGGTACGAGAATTACACCTTCTTATGCTAATCTGTTTATGGGTACGATCGAACATGAGTTCATGCAAACTCAGCATTTAACCCTACTACTCTAGGTAAGATTCTTGGATGACTTAATGATGCTATGGACTCGTGGTGAAACCAGTCTTAGGACATTCCTAGAACAACTGAACCAATTCCGTGTTCTCCAGTGCACTTGGTCCATTTCTGACAAACGAGTCACATACCTTGACGTGGACATCACTTTAGAAAACAACACCTTCACCACTACCGTTCACATAAAACCCACCAACCATATGCACTACTCAAGTTCCCATCCTTACCACACCAAGAAAGCGATTCCTTTCTCCCTTGCCCTTAGAGGACAACGCCCGAATTCCACCACGTCTGCTGCTGAAACTTACAACCAACGCCTCCACGAGGCTCTAGTCAACCGAGGCTACCCTTCTAACCTTGTAACCAAACAGATGCGCCGTGCATCCTCACATACTCAAACCACTCAAAATTCCAACCCACCGTCGCCCAATCCACCCGCTCTAATCACCCAGTTTCATCCTAAACGAACCAAGGCCAAACAAATCCTACACTCCAATTTCCACATCTTCCAATCCAACCCAGACACAAGATCAATATTCCCCACCAAACCTAGATTAGTTTTTCAACATCCACCTAATCTTAGAAACATCTTGGTCCGTATGAATCCCTCCTTGCCACCACCCCAAACCAGCGCACATACATGCAAGAGACCCAGATATAAGGTCTGCTCCATTTTCACCACTTCTCCCATAGTCACTATCAATACTGCCTATGGCTGGTATACCGTCACTCCCAAGGTTACATGCCAAACCTCTAATGTTATATACATCCTAACCTGGAAGTTCTATGATGCCTTTTATGTGGGGAAACAATCTGTGTTCTCAACATTCGTATTAATAACCATCATCACTTCTGTACTATCAATAAACCGGATGCCCCAGTTTCCTTGCACACCGAGTCCCACAATACCAATTTTGATGTATCTTACCTTGTTGCTATAATCTACATTTTATCTCGTACCACCAGCACCTATACACGCCGTCTGTGGGAGAATGCCTTTATTCATGGTTTAAGCGCAAAAATATATCCTGGCCTTAAGCTTCAATAACTCTAAGCTTCCCTTTTCCTCTGCATTTCCTTACACAATCCCACCGTGTACTTACACGCTATAGAGTTATTATTATTTCAAGTTCCGGAAATCTACGCACTACAGCAGTCAGTTATTGTCCAGTTTTGATGCACTGTCCGCTACGTGTCGCCACTGTCTCTTCAACCTTGTACTCTGTGAACACGTGCACCTCGCTCTCTTCCTTTACACTTGAAAGTGTGCAACTGTGCACGAAATATCGTAGTGGCTTTTAGATATGTGAATATGTGTGATCTAATGCGAAACTATAAGCTGTAAGTATTTTCCTGTATTTTAACACGTTTTTATTGACTCATTTTCTTGTCTGTCTGTTCGATACAAATTAACTCGCTTTCTTGTGTGTCTTTTCGGTACAAATTAACTCGCTTTCTTGTCTGTCTGTTCGTTACAAATTTTGCAATCGATTTTAAACTCACTTTTCATCATCCCATTTCTTTGAAATTTTGTAAACTTGCTTCTGATGTCAATACAATATTTAATCATTAGATATATGACAAAGTAATCCAGTTAACTGTAATTAATTAATTAAAATAATTCGAAATTATACGTAAGTGCACGCAACGCCGCAACTATTTTGTGAAATTTGGGTTGCCTATCTCGCTGAGAGTTTAATATTCATCTATTATACATAAAAAAAAATATTTAAAAAGGATTTTTTAATAAAACACGCATTTTTAAGATGGACTAAAAAGTACAAAATAATAAAAT
>JAGDQP010019092.1:0-27391 GCA_022664845.1 Lepisma saccharinum
CATAAAATACAATTTTTTGTATTTTCAAAAATTCATAAAATATCAAGCTATAGCACGAATCAGCCTTCATATCTGTATACGTTGAATATACTTTGATATGTAATAATGTACAAGAAATCAACTTTAATATTCAAACCCTTCCGAGCGAAAAACCGCCCCGAAAACCGAAATTGTTTCTATTTAGACAGCCACATTTGGATATCATTTTGACCAGTTTGATTATGTTTTAGGTTTTTTATTCAGAGGACCAAAATTATCAAGTAGATGTTATTGGAAATGGCGGTTTTTGTTTGAATACCCAATGAAAAACCAGTTCGAAGGTATTACATTTTCCGTAAACATCTACTAACACAAATTTTCGTATGCCCCACAACACAAAAATGGCCGCCATTAATTAATCGGTTAGTATAAAAATAAAAGAATACCCGTCTTGAACTATTCCTATATAAAAGATATAAATACTTTAAAAAATGAAAGGGATCGAGCGGGCAAACTGAACAATTTCAGATACGCTATGCAAAACCTTGCTTGAATAAACGTTGGACTATTTTGGATAAACACGAAGTATGAAACTCTTTGGTATTTTTTTTTTAAAGGTGCCTCCTCAAGCAAATGTGAGGTGCCCCCCGCGACAATTTGTCTGGCTACACCGCTGGTGTGATATATAGTCAAAAGAAAAGAGAAACAGCCGTAGAACATATTCCAAGAAGGATTAAAAAAAAAAGAAACTCAGTATTGTGCGTACCGTATCTGCGTGTTGTATTTCACACATGATTCGTACATGTCACTGTAAGAAATAAGTGCTGAGAGAGCAGGGGAGGGGGCAGAGAGTTGAGGTCACAGAGCGTTTTTTTTTTCATACATCAAACTTTAACATAAAGAAAGAAAAAAAAAGACGAAAGCACTAATTCTCAAGCGGCAAAATTTCTCTGCCAAAGCAAATGCAATTAATTCGCAGTTTTTCTCAAACACTCTTTCTGTTTCTGTACACGTTTATGAGCCGCTCAAACGCAAAGCGGACAGAAATAAATGAAATGATAAGGACTTGAGGATAACAAATCTTTCAGACAGAACAATAAAAAAAAGAAGGAAGATTTCATTTTTTATCTAATCGTATGAATCGCTGGTAGTACAATGTCCTCTGTGTTCTTTGGTTTCTTTACATTACGTTTTATCATGATCTTGACTCTTGAGGAGATATTCAAAGTCATATTCCAGTTCTCAGCACTCGAAGAGGGGTCAGGAGCTAGATTTCATCACCAAATAATCTAAATCCGTTTATGGCTGTTCCAAACTAACGATTAACCTTTTCCTCTCTCTTTACTGAAGAGTTTCGCCTCAGGAAAATATATATATACTTTTTTTTGCTTTGGCAGATCTGTTAGCGTTCTGCTGAACTCCCGGTGCATGAAGGATAAAGGGCGGTGCCAAGCTGCTTGCCGGTAGCTCTGGACATAGTGTATTGGTAGAGCAATGGATTGTTGGCCGGGGGATTCGATTCCCAATGAAATAAAATACATTTTATCTTCCTTTTTAAAATGACTTTACTTCTTTTTGTTTGTACTTAGAAATATTTGGTGCCTTTGTTTAATTTTACATTTTTCAATATTTCGCACAATTTTCAAAATTGTATGCACTTCACGGAAACAGAAGAGAACGAAAGTCTTACGTCAGATCCGGCAGGTCGCCATGGTAACCCGTCATGTTACAGTCTAAACAACTGGGTGTTTAGCAGTAGGTTTGTAGTGTTCTATATTCAACAACTCGTTATGGTTTTCTGCTTTGTGCCAGATTGTCATCATTACAATAAAAGAGACAAGATGTTACTTGTTTTTATTCTGTTTCCAAAGGACTGAAACTTCGTAAAAAAAGGAAGTGGAAGGAGCTTATTACGTAAGTAAACAAATTCTCTGAATGCCACTGAATGCAATTTTGAATACGTTGATACGATTATGAGGATAATTCATCGTTGATGGCTAAGTTTTTTATTTAAAAAAGTGATAATTAGAATCATAGAAGCTTAAACTGAAGTTGCTAATTCGGTTGTAGTTAAGGACACACACTCAAGAAGATAAATACGAGTGCTAAAACAAAACGCCTTTGTAGGTAAAGTATACAAAGGCATACAGCATAAATCAAGAGTTCGAAAGTTAATAGTACCTTTGTAAGCTATGTGTTTTATAAAAACATAAATTACCGGAACAAAAATTAGCTACTCGCCTCAACTTATTATATCTATTGTTCATATGTCCTTCCTTGCACTTTCCCTCATATGTACATCAAATCTCGGTCATATGTAAGCAAACGCACATGTTTGGAGTCCACACCATTTTCTACTCTTTCAATCAGTGTCCGCTCGTCGCCGAAAAAATCAACAGTTCGAAAAATATTAACAACCATTAATTTTTACAACTGATTTTCTACCTTTCTGCTACTGAACTTACTGTTTGTTTAGACTTGGCCTCCGCGGTTCCTATGGTAACCAACCGGATGTAACGTCAAGACTTTATTTCTCCATAGTCAGGTTAGATTTTTTTTCATTATGTGCGATGAAGAAACCCAAGATCACGTATAACACACAAAAAACGCATGGCATCGAGCAGTCGAGTTTAAATACAGCTCACTGGATCGTTTCTGAGGCAATTAACTAGTCTTTCACAGGAAACATAAGAATACGGAAACTTAGGATGAAAGTTACTTCCAATTGCTCAAAGTAAATACATTGGAAATGAGTTCACTGTCGATATTTGCCTCATTGTGTTTAATTGCTTATTTTGTTAACTAGAATATTGCTGATTGGTGTTTAACTGAAGGTCCCTGGCAAGATAAAAGTATGGTGGTTTGCTAGACCCTACTGCCTTGCATCGGATACAAATGACGTCTTAAGGCCGCTTTAGACGATAAAATTTTTAGTACGATAAATCTTAGCGAAAGCAGTTTACCAGGGTAAAAAGAAAAAAGTTATGGATTTATATCTTGCCCTATTGTAGCATTCTTGCTTTCACACTCTGGCACTACTGCTAATCGTAAGATTAATCGTAGCATAAATGCTGTCATCTAACGCGGCCTTTAAGACACAATCTACAGTTTAAAGTGGATTCCGAACCACTAAGTTCAATGATTACACACCAACTGAGAACACGAAATATTTATACAAAGAGAGTACATATTACACAAGTACCCGAGTCCTTCAGAATTAAATACTATTGTACAGACATCTTTAAGGTTGCTAATGTTAATCATATTCGGTTATACACTTGGCAATATCTGTGAGAGCACTTGTTCGGTCTTTCCAAGAAGGTCACAAATATCTATTTTAATGCACACTTAAAAAACGACAAAAGATGTGAAGTGCGGACTTAGAAACGTCAAATAATAAATGAAACGGAGAGCAACTACGAAATTAAAGCAACTTCTCTAATGACAAAGTAATGCACTGGTGATGACACTTAATTGGTTCATCCATAACAAGCAATTCCAATTTGTATGGTCAATAGCGCAGCTAGGCTTACTTTCGTCCCCTCTGCAATTTATAAGACTGCGCCAGCAGCTTTGACTCTTCGCAAAAGGGATATTCGGAAGTTCGAATTCAATTCGGAATTCTGGAATTTTCCGGCATTCTGGCCAACGTTCCGGAATGCCGATGTTCCGACATTCTGGAATTCCGACTTTTTCAAGCTCTGACATTCCGGAATTCCGACTTCTCGAAATTCCAGAATCACAAACATTGGTATTCCTTTTCCGGAATCCTGATTTCCATTCCACAATATTCCGGAATTCCAAAGACCCCCTCTATAACTTCCTATTCTCAATTAGTTTAGTGCCCTCAAAGTCTGCGCTTCCCCGCACTTAAACAGAAAACATCAACACAAACATTGGTATTCCTTTTCCGAAATCCTGATTTCCATTCCACAATATTCCGGAATTCCGAAGACCCCTCAATTAGTTTAATGCCTTCAAAGTCTGCGTTTCCCCGCAGTTAAACAGAAAACATCAAATTAAGGCATGAGAGTATTTAAAACAGCAAGGAAATAGTAAAACTAATTGATCTGAGCGATTTTGGACAGTTGGTGTTGGTACTGTTAGTGGTACAGCTCCATCCTGAAACCTGGTATGCCTTACAACTTCCTCCAAGCGTCTTGCTAGACTTGCAGCTTCTCCATCTCGACACGACTGATCTCCGATTTCTAATAGTTTTCTCAGCGTGCACTCAACATCTGATCTTTGATTTCTATGGCAAAATACCATCTACTCATGAGGTGTGATCTCTGATCATGTCAAATTTAAATTCTATGACTACCACCACTTAGGACATCAAGAGTGACGTATGAGCCGATCCATAATTTAATAAACTGAGGACAAATTGCTTCTTCTGGTACAAAGTGCAAGAATCTCTTATGCTGCTACTTCAAATATTGAACCGTAGTTGAATTCTGCGATTTATAGATCTGTACTTACAGCTTAAGTTCCAAAATCTTAGTGCAGGGATGTGTTCTAAATAATTTACAAGGGGCTCGCTCGAGCCCCCTCCAGCACACTCCTGCCTTAGGGAAGAAAACGTAAAGTTAGTGCATTCTCGTGTGACTGCGAAATGTTGGGAAATTGTACGCATATATCTGCTATTTCTTAGTTAGAGAATATTGTCCTCTTCCTACTGACAACACTGTCCAGTTACCCCCTTGACCAGACGCCCGTCTCGGAGGATTATGTCCCTGATGTCAGAACCAGAGCCGAAACAGGTCACCGGGTCAATCGGATCATTCGGGTCAAGTTTTGGATGGGTCACCGGGTCTATGCTTCAGACCCGGTCTGATCCGGTAACCGGATTTCGGTCTGGTGGGCAAAGCAGAGTTTTTGAAATTATTTCTTTGTCTTTGAATCAGGGTTTCTTTTAGGGGTGACCGGGATCAAAGGTATCAAACCCTGGAGCATGAAAAATTCGACACCGAAAAAATTCCAGATTATTTAGTTCCCAGGAAGGGTTAATAGGATCAAGTTTCGGACAGAGTCACCAAAAGTGACCTGGTTTCAGCTCTGGTCAAAACGCGGTAATGTTTGCCTGTTATACGTGGTCTGTGTTTACATCGCGTATAATAATAATAATAATAATAATAATTCCAACTTGATTTTACCTAACCTATTTCTCTGAATTTGTAAAGTGCTGAAAATGTTAAAGGAAGCAGACACATATAGCACGGGATATTCCAGGGATATCTGATTTAGCTCCACAATATGCTTACAATGTCCCAGCATAGTTGGGGTCAAATAAGGATATTCGTAGAATATACTTTTTAATATATTGAAAGGATATTCTAGATGGGAGTTTTAGGAATATTCGTAGAATATTTTGAGAATATCCCCAAAGAATAATTGTCCTCCAAATATTCGCAAAATAAACTTAGGATACCCACAGAAAGGCTATCCTACTTACGTAAATGAGTTCATCCCAGACATTCAGATATTCGTAGAATATTCTACGCATATACTAAGATTATCTTAGAATATTCTTGGGATATTCCAATATCCCCACAGTAATATTCTTTGTTAGAATGTAATTGTGCTGTATAGGGAAGGGAGAAATTATTCATAAGTACTAAGAAAGAAAAGTTGTGAAAAAAATATATTTTTTTTTTACCCTGGGCGGGAATTGAACTCCGGCCAACGATCCGATGCTCAACTCACTAGGCCAGTCGCCGACCTGACCCTTTGGAACTCAGTTATCGTTCATAACGTACTTGAGCAGAACGATGAAAGCATTGCAGTGAAGGTGGTGCTACTACGTCTGCTATGTACTTTACCGAGAAGTTCCTTTGTACACGAACTCTCTAGTTATTAGGGCCTTCTCACTACAGTATTATTTCGGTCTACGCTTGGTGCTATGTTTTGTCTAGGTTTGGTGCTTTTATATTATAAGAACAACTAACTTAGATGTATTAAGGAGACCTAGCAACTTACTGAGCGTTCCTAGCTTGGTTTAATGGTGAATGTATCGGAAAGCTGATCCGGAGGACATGGCATCGAATCCTGGCCTGGTTATATTTACATATTTTTTATTTACTTATATATATATATATGTTCTTATGTATATACCCGTTAGGGAATTTTATAGTTACCAAGTGACTAAGGGTTAGGGCAGGTTAGTTTAGTTAATTTCTTTTAGTTTGGTGATTTTTTTTTATTTATTGCACACGCGATTCGCATAGGCACTTATGGATGATTTTCATGAAAGCTTGCGTTGCTTTCTTTGCTTGCGATTTGGGTGAACGTGTTTCAATTAGTTATTCACCCAAATCGCAAGCAACGCACGCTTTCATGAAAATCAGCCTTTAGACGTCACCCAGTTCGGAAGAATACTCCCGCGAGAAAGACGTCTAGTTACTCTAGTGCAGAGAGTTGAATCCGTTCAGGAATCTCTGAATGTTCATAGCTCTTCCCTCAGCTTTGTTCAATACAGTTTTTTGTTGTAATTCTAACGAAATATTTCCACTGAATCGGCGTATTTTCCAATACAAAAAATTGACGTAGCATTTTTTAATTGTTACTAGTAACACTATTTTGGAAGATCCAACATACTTCTTTGTCGTTAATAAGAGAAGACTGGAATACATTTGCTGCCTGTTATTATCAATATTAATCATCTTCGATTAAATTCATGTGCTGCAATGAGATGTGGCGTTTGAAGGCCAGCCTCGATGCATGATATTATCACAATATTAAATTATTTTAGTACGCGATCTACATACAAAACAACAAGTATAGATACTGGAGCACACGTTTCACCCATAACTTTCTTGTTGACGGTGCGACTGAAACCAAACGAACAGGATTTATACATAACGGGAGCAGAGAGTTGAATGACAGTGACAATTATTTTAAAGAAATCAGAACCATCTTCAATATAATTTAAACTGGAACGAGAAGAGGGCTAAAGAAGGGACAAAGTAAAGAAACTCGATGATGATGATTGTTGTTTTGCCATGAGGCATGTTTACCATCCCTTATTGTTGTGTAAATAAACCGATCTTGTTTGACATTGCCTTCCACTGAATGAGAACAACGCCCTAAGAACATATCACATAAATATCAAATTGAATGCAATTCCTACATATTGCATTGTAGGCAGTACATTTTCTCCAGATTGGTGACTTCATCATCGTATTAGTTTTGGCCTTTTTGCAGTGGAAGAGACCAGTATTGTTTACACGAGTTTTTAGTGACGGGATACGAAACTGTAACAATGATACTAAGTCTGTGAAGTCTATGTCATTTTGAATTACTTTTTTTTTTTTTTAAGAAATAACAGATCAGAAATGATACGCCTTTGCTATAACGTCTAGTAATTAAAGTTTTTAATGATTGTACTGTAGTTTTCATAAGTAGGATAGATCCGAGTTACTTTGTGGGTTAGAAATTTCAGAAATTTAGATGGTATTTTCCCTAATTGTTGCAAATTTTTTTGTTGAGAGGGATTCCAAATAGTAGAGGCATATTCCAATTTGGAACGAACATAAGTATAGTACATTTTCTCTAATGTAAAAACATTGTTAAACTCTTTTCCCATCCTTGTTACAAATCCTAATATTTTATAACCTTCTTTTGTAATATTTGCTATGTGGTTGTTAAACGTCAGTTTCTTGTCAAAGGTGACACCAAGATCTTTAATCACATCAGGTCTACTTAGTGCATTCTCATTAATTTCATAATCTGATTGATAAATCGATTTATATCTACTATATGATAATACTTTACATTTCTTTGCGTTGACTGGAAGTTGATAGATAGTGCACCATTTAGCAATGTTATTTAAACTATGCTGTAGTTTTATGGCATCTTCAACAGAATCAATTTTGGCATATATTTTGAGATCATCAACAAACAACATTTTTTTCATTATCGGGTATGAATTTCAGGAGGTCATTACTAAACAAGAGAAATAGCAATGGTCCAAGATTCGAGCCTTGGGGGACTCCTGATAGAGCTGTATATTCATTAAATTTGTATTCTCTATATAGAACATATTGTCTACGATTAGTTAAATAAGAGGACATGAGCCTCACCAAGGAGGACGAGAAGTGATAGTTATTCAATTTACCGAGTAATATGTTGTGATTTACTCTATCAAACGCCTTTTCAAAGTCGATATAAATCACATCAACTTGCTTTCCTTCTTCATCCAAGCAGTTTGCTATAAACTCTGTCACAATTGCAAGGTTTGTTACCGTGGACTTATGTGAAACAAAGCCATGTTGTTTAGTTGAAATGGCTGGCTTCATGTGATTAATAATCCGCTTATAAATATAAAATCTGTTCAAAGACTTTGCCAAAGGCTGGTAACATTAGGTGTCAAAGGCCTATAGTTGGTAATTTATCGCCTGTCATTAGTTTTAGATATTGGAAAAACTAAAGCACATTTCCATTTGTCAGGGAAAGCACATGTTTTTAGTGCTAAGTTGAAAGCAATCAATAGGGAATATTTAAACATATCAACACATCCTTGACTATATAGGAGGGTATGCCGTCAGATCCAATTGTCGTTTTGTATTTTACATTCTTGATAACCTTTTCTATTTCACTCAAATGTATTTGGTCAATAGACAGTATTCCGATTTCTTTGTAACCTCTCTGATTACTATCAAAATCATTGAAAGGCTCCCGAGTTTTGAGCTTTGTAAGAACCGAATCAAGTTCGATAGATACCGTTGTGAGTTGTGACCTCATATCTCTAGAAAGACTTCGAATTCGAAACTGATTCTGTACGCTTAGGTATTCTTTCATACACTTTCATTTGGCTTCGCTTGATTCCCGAACTCCACTGACACGTAAGGAAGCTTCCCTTGTCACTTGTCAGACATGAGAATGAGCCTAATGGTATAGGTATTACAATGGTTCAGAAAAGTAAATTAAACGTTAAAATAAAAGACAAATTAAAACTGATACTTGTAGTACTCTAGACCCTCCTTCTTCACAAAAAAGTAACATTCTCTTCTTCTGGAAGAGCAAGATTAAGAGAAAAGAAAAGCAAATCTGAAACGAAATCCACACAATTAGCCCTAGAGCATAAATTAACAATACTTACGGATCAACAACGCTTTGGTCCATCAAGTCAATCTTATTTTGCACCAACACCGTCGGAATTTCTCCGCATTCGTCTTCCACCTGATCACAAACATGAAAATAAACAAACTAATTAATTCATTCATTCATAAATGCATAAGTAGAAACAAAAAAAATCTTACAGATTAACACCATTTTTGACAAAGCACTGAATACGGTACAATAATGTCAGATAATAAACAATATTATCTTTGAACTTTGTTATATACTTTTTAAAAGGAAAGAAGTAATTTCTATGTTAAATTATTTACTATTTTTAATAGCTTACTGATATTTGTCGATCCTTCTTAGGGGGATACGATCTACCTGAAGACAATTTAAATTAACCATTGGGAAGTTCACTTACTAGCAAGAGGAGGCTCTAGGACATAGATTCACAGCCACTTTTTGCATAGCGCTTCCTCTGCCAATACCACCTTGCCATTAGAATAATGGAAAGGTTTCTAGCTGGTCTGTGATGCAAAAACGCCCTTAATATACTTATAGTTACAGGAACTGAAGGAGTTCCTCTTATTGCTGTCCCTGTCACCAATTTGATAAATACCTTCCTCAACAGGGTATCATGCATGGTGTATCTAAATTATAAGAACTGGAATAAGCTAAATATGAAACCGAACCATCGCTTGAAAGTCTTATTTGGATGGATAACCATTAGGGTGGAGCAAATCTATTCTTTGCAGAAATTGAAATTGCCTGGGGGTGGGATCGATACCTTTTGGGGTCCGATTTCATTTATGTGCCGCTTTATCTTCAGGTTCCTAGTTGAGGAGCAAATTTCGTGTTAATCAAAGAAAATATCGATTTTTTTACATTATTATCACCGTAAAGTTGATATATGTGATTCAGCGCTACCTGGGATTACAATTGATGTCAACTTAACCTAAAATCCAGTTTGATTAATTTGTATATATTAAAATGTTTCACATATATTTCACCTTAATTCCCCAGAAACTAATACAACAGTATTAGCGACTTTAGAATAGCTCTCCATTGAATATCTTCATACATATATATATATGAAAAATTAAAATTTGTATCTAAATATATTGCACTTATTTGTATAGGCCTATACGAACGCTCAGAAGGTTTCAACTTGTTAAGATATCATGAAATGATATTTGTAGTGGAGAGATGGCATGAAAATTGGGAATGATAAAGACTTGTATGAAAATGTTAGGCAAAAGCACCATTACCAACAATTTCTGGTCAGCAGATAATTCAGAAGAAAAAATACTACAATATAAAAAAACAAAGTTCTGAAGAAAAAAAATAACAACATGGAAAACTATTTATAAAAACTGTATTGAGAAAATCGAATTGAAATATTGAAGGAAGATATTTTAAAGCTTTTCGTTACATATGCCCTTATAAATGTAAGGACTTTTTCTATGTGTCAGTGCAAAATAAAAGTACCTGTGTACACAAAAGAAAATACCTACTCGAACACACTAACGCCGACCGGGTAGTCGTGTTGTCTAAGGCGTTAGGCCAAAGATTCGAAGGTTGTGTATTCGAATCCCTCCTCCAGGGGCATGGATGTGTAGATTTTAACTAGGTGTATCAGGTCGAATCGGGACGGGCTGAAGTCAAAAGTTACTAGATTGGTCCATATAAAATCAAGTTTATCAAAGTTTTATCGAACACGCCAACAAAATATGATAATTGGCAATGTAGACATCAAAAACCACGAAGAAAATTTAAGTTATTGAAAAGAAAGAAAAAAAACAGAAAGCAGCAAAAATGTTGGGAAAAATGAAAGAAATGAAACTCAAGAAGGATATCTCACTAAGTAACTCTTTGAGTGACTATAGTGATACACAAGAAGTCTGAAAAGAGAATGAGAATTCTGCATCAAGCTAATCACGCAACTGCCAACATCGAAATTATTAACATCTCCGTTCACTAGAAGTTTAGTATCGGAATATTTAGCAGATGCATCTTGGATACATCTGTATCTCTTATTGTAAATGCTGTTTCATAATATTTTCGCTTGGTTAGTCAAGAAGATCCATAAAATATTATTGGCATAAGTAAAATGAAAAGAGATCGAAAGAAACTGTGGACTGATGTTATTGATACAGAAACAAAATAAAAATAAATCGTTCGGCAAGTACATGTCTGCAATCTATTTCGATGGAAGAGAAGATAAAACTCTTACCACAGGGAAATAATGATCAAGCCATTACACAAGAACCATTAACGAATAACACATCGTTATTATCACAGAACTTGGTTCCAGATATTTGGGAAATATCTCTCTCACATTAGCATTTCCAATGAACTGAAGAACTTGGAGAAAATTTGAACATTGTTGCTGAGGGTTGCAATGGTATCGTTGGTAATATCGGCTCGAAAAATAATGGTGTTATAGAATAGCTTTCAAATAGCTTTCGTCCATGCAATCGTTTGTTTATATGCTTACTTCATGTCAATGAATTGCTGCTTCGCAATTTGATCCAGCGATTAGATGGAAATACAGACGACACAATGGGACTTCAAAGACGTCATAAGAGAGTGTGAACATTTTCCAGAGCATAGAAGTTGAGTTAGCGTCAGTGGATGTAAACGAACTAAGCGCCGTCCACAAATATCTACATGAAATATGCCTGGCAATAGAGTGTTGCAATGTATCTCGAAATTTGGCGAAAAAAACAACCTGGGAACATATCGCACTCCAGGCGGCTACCAAAAGCAACCACAACTTTTAGATTTACGTTGCGATGAAAAACCCATCAGAATCATTGAAAATTTTATCAACATATGTCGTTCGGGTATATGCTTCTAGTTGCCTTTGAATTAATCCCCGAAAACATTTAATTAGCAATGTTAGGGGATGGTCGACGACATACTAATGATGAATTAGCTGTATGTCATATACTGAAATGTCGACATTCACAGAATTATAGTATTTGTGATTTTATAGATTCAAATATTAAATTGGATGTAGAACATTATTCAGATTTAGTCAATTGTCCATCTGCTGCCTGCAATAACAGAGCCGCTTTTCATCAGGAATATTAGCGATGAAGACCTACGGGAGATGACTTCGAAGATACCGGATGAGAGTGACATATTTAAATTTCCATGCCACTCTCAGGCCATAGAATAGCATGTAAAGATTTTTACGGACACATTATCTTTAGTGTGTGGTATGCTGCATGAGGCGGAATAATACGAACAAGGATTTCTTCAACACAAAAGCTGCCACAAATTGAGACCAAAAAAACACTTTTGTAATTAAACTATTGTGTACACCAGGGTTTCTCAACATGAGGTCGCGACCCCAGTGGGGGCGGGTTTTGTTCAAGGGGGTCGCGAGGAGTCTCTGTGTGTGTGTATTAAATAGCCTTCTGAAGTATTCAACACACACAAAGGTAAACGAAACAGCTTAAAAAACAAGAAAAGTACTTTGTAGTCCGCTGGCCAGAAGACATAGTAAAAGGGGATCGCGACATGATAAAGGTTGAGAAACGTTGGTGTAATCCAACGTAAGAAATACCGGGTGTCAAACGGGATGGCAGAAGTCTTGCAGCCACCCCCTCGTAGTGTGTTCCGTTTTAGTTGTTTAAAAAACAAACAAAGAGCTGCAATTAAAATAGGAAATAATTATATCTCTTTTACTGATATTCAGGTTTATCTAGGATCCTGAAGATAATAATTCTCTGAACTGAATTTTTGACTGCTAATTTAAATCACTAAAAGGCAACTAATCCACACCCAGGCCAATAACATTTTTAAAGTTTAAAAAATTTCATATACAATTGCTCCACCTTAAAAACCATACACAGGAAACTGCCTTACAAGTACAAATATCTTACTGAAAAACTTTGAAGATTTAAAATGTTTCAACTCCATGATTTGGGATTTAAAATGTTGACTACAAAACCTTGTGTTTGGGTTTACTTGTAGTTTCTATTTTTGGAATTTTGTAGACTTTTTTATATGCAATTAGGCCTAAATTAATAACTAGTACTATGATTTTCCTAAAGTTATCGTAAAACAACGTTTTCTTAAGTTATACATGGCAACACTGCCTCCATATGTCTTTAATGTACCGTATTTATTTATTTCGTTGAACGAACTCGCAATGTTGCTCCTTCAAATTCAAATCGAGAGAGTTCAAACTTTCAGACGAGAAAGTTGATAACCATTTCAAGAATTATATCCATGACGAGTTTTTATTGTCGTTACTTGTCCATTGTTGGAAGAGCTTCACTGTTGTTCTGAATATTCAAGCCTATAACAATGATACTCTTTCAACAATGAGGGAAAAAAGAAAATATAAAATCAGCACGGATTAAACTCTTGAAATGGTAATGAACGTTTGAACTCTCTAGGCTTGAGGAGCAAGACTACAAGTTCGTTCAACGAAATAAATAAATATATTTCATATGGAGGCAGTGTTGCCATCTAGCTTAACAGATCACTGTTTTACACTAAACTTAAAATATATGTTAAAACTGCCTCAATATATTTACCATGTACTCATACAAAAACTCCTATTTGGGGAAACTTACCATGAGGGGATGACTTGGGAACTATCAAGAGATACAACTTAAAAGGTTTGACAGAAGGATACCATCTAAGAAAGGTTGAGAAGCACTGATATAAAGGGATCACAATGAGGACGTCTTCTACAGAAAAACTCAAAATATTTAATCGAAGTCAAAACGTTATGCTCGCATAAACACAAGACCCATCGAAGTGAGCATTATCTTTTCTTGAAACCCGTTAAAAAAAAAATGAGGGGAAATAAAAAAGTTTTCAGGGATATAGAGCATCGTTTTGCATCATTCGATTAATTGTATAACTACAAAGAAACATTTGGTGTAATTTAGAAATTCAAATATTCCAGATTTACTCAAATTCCTAATAATTACTGGAACTGAATGAAATGGAGTCGCTAAATTAGAATGTTATTTTCTTCAGGGGAATTGTGAAGTTAATGTTATTAACACAAGTGAAAAGAAAGTAGGCTTTTTGTAATATTTATTGTTCATTTGCAATTTACTAGTTTCATAATTTAAATATATAAAAAAAATTCTAGGGCATTTACTTTCTACAGCCTATTTCCTCTGTTGTCTATTCATTGATTAATGCGCGAAGACAGAGAAATATTTGGTTGACAAAAGGAGAAATGAAGCCAAAGAAACCAGTGTATAAAACATGTTGACAAGTGTTCGCAAGCAACATGCATGCGCCTAAGTCGTCTTTTATGTGTCTATCTGCAAGGCAAGAAACCGCACACGGTACAAGAAATAAATAATAAAAGAAGTAGGTGTGATAAGAACGTCTAGGCGAATGGAATTCATAACGAGTTCCTAATAGGTATCGTTTAGCAACATGAAGAACTTTGTTTTCTCCCCCTCTGATACAAGTTTTAATTTTTCTTCACTGGAGGGAAAACATTTACAACTTGGCGACGAAGAGAGGAGTATACACTTGCTGGTCATCGCATTTTGTTTTGTCCAGTTGTTCTCAATAGCCACAATATATGACCTTAACCGCTTACTATAATTTTCAAGAGCAAGGTCCCTTTCCTCCGCGATCGTTTTTCATTTACGTCAAAAACGAGAACACAAGATATTAAAAGGAAAACAAGGTAAAAAAAGAGCAGAAAAAAACTTGTTGATAAACCTGATCACAATAAAAGTAAAAGAAACAAGTACTTCGAGATTTTGTGTTTTTTATGCGACCAATGAAGTTTCTCTATATGTGAAGTAGCTGGTAACACTGAAGACAGTGAAACATCGTTAGAAGACTCGCTCTACTAGATCTTCATTTTATTTTACATCCATGACGTACGTCACTAAATCTTAGGACAGTTTTGTGAGGTGTGGGGAGAACCTGTTGAGTTATTTACTGTGAATATTGAACATTTTGTAAGAAAATCACGTCCATTTTTTCCGTTTGGGCGCCTTCAGAACAGGTATATTACAAGCAACAGCCTGTCCCCGGAAGTTTTACTACTTTTTTGATCTCAATCATTCCCTCGTAGAACATTCGAAAATCAATCATTAAAGGTCAATATCCTGCAAGTGACAAGACAATATTCACACGTACGATGTGTAAAGCCAATAGTAAGAGATGATATATTGTCTAAAGTCATTATTGTCATATGTGTAACATGAAGTTCTAACGGTATCTATTTTCATTACATTATTAATAACATGATCTACAGCCTACGGCCCGCGTAGCTATTTTGACTGGCCCCGAAACAAATAAAAAATTGCACTTACTATATTCTACATTGGACCGGAAAGATAAAATAAGAAAAAATTAATTGTATGGGCGGTAACAGCACTATGGCTTACGCCCTTCCCGGGGACCGAAAACAAAATAGTTTAAAACGCAGGAGTACTTTGCTCTCTGAGTATGTAACAAACTGTTTTGCATTAAATTTCTGGTTGCTAATACCACTTGCAAAATCATTACTATGCACACTAAATCAAATATCGAAATTCTGCTCGATTTTAGCGGAATATTTCATCTTTCGAGAGCGGAAAGAGTGACCACATAAGTAGGAAGAAAGAAAAGGAACGTACTTATGAATCAAAAACAGTAAAAAAATTATCTCACCTCGGTACGATATGAACCCGCTATCCAACGCCTTATCTCCTCAGTCAACCGGCCAACTGTAGTGCTCGAAGTGGGTTATGAAAGGTAAGGGAAAGGTGGCAGAAGTGGGCTAGCAAAGATAACAATATAGGCCTACACTACTGGCGGCGATTGACTAGTAAAAGTAAAGACAATGAGCTCTCATAAATAAAAAGGTACGTCAAATCCAAAATGAACAAGACAAGGGCACGGTGGTTTATGTCGCCTCGTTAGGGACTTAAGAACAAAGTTCAAAGAGATTTTTGTACATATCTTCTTCCTGACGTGGAGACGATCTAGACGATAATACATCTGTTTTAAATTTTGGTGGTTCGCATTTTTAATTGATGAATTTTCATTAAATTTATATTGAGCTTTGGATTATGTACCTTATAGTATTTTTCTATTCTTTCTACTGTTGTAGAACATTTCAGAATTGTACTGAATTGATGCATTAGCTGTGTTTCTGTATGTTTAAAATTAAATAAAACTCATAAGTTCTGTTTTTAAGTATCATCTTGAGTATCTCGCAGAGGTGACTCCAGTAGTTCGCCTGGAAGTATAAACAAAACATATCGCCGAGCAACACTATCGCTGAGACGTGCGGATTAGACGAGAAGTTGCCAGTTCAGCCCATGAAAGATAATTAATTCATTCAATTCTCTACGACCCGTACCGGGCTCGGATTATCTAAACGCCACTTATTCTTCTATCAATTAGTCTTTCCTTGTTCATTTCCATCTTTTCCCCACTTTTCAGAGCCAACACTGCCAGTGATGTAACCGAAATAAATAACGAGCTTCAGGTTCAAATACCTGTGGAGCTGTCGTGATTACTTCCTAGATTTTTCAATACCACTATCCGTCTTTATAATACCCATATACTACAAAGAAGCACAAGCCAGTGTTGAATTTTAAATTTATTGCAGGAACGAAAGTCTCTTTAAAAAAAAAAAGAATTCACGAAACACATGAATATTTCATCATAGAAATATCTTTTTCCTTTTCTTCTTACAGGAAACGTCAATGGGTTTTATGTGAGCCTTGAAAATGGCATTTGCACGCTATTTCCAATCCTGAATTGGATATTGCATGGTCCTGTCAAGTTTCTCGTACGTTGATTGATGGGAGCGTTGCGTTATCACTTCCTCTTAGCATTGACTTGCTTCTTTGGTCCCCTTTTCGTATTGTTAGGCCCTCGGACGTCATATCAGCACAGACACTAGCATACCACAACAGTACAAGCTTGAGACGAGAATGTCAATTATAGATTATAAGAACAACTATAAAAAGGATATACATTTAGAGATGAATCAATAGTTTATCGAATTCAACATGCGTTAACGACAATACACTACTGCCTATAAGTATTTAGACAGCAATGTTTACTTTGATAAGCAGAAACTTTTTTATGTTTTTATTATTATTAAGTACACGCATAATGAAATAACGCATCTATTTTTCACAATTATTAAAACGGACTTGCTTTGATAACACTTTACGATAAAAGCTATCGAAAGGCATTGAGTTCCATTTCCACTGAGACCTAATTCACATCTGCACATCTAAACTCTATTTAAGACTCAATCCAAGTGGGTTTTCCCGCCTTTTTTGTTTTACGTCAATTACTCAAATGTCAGTAGAGGAAAACCGAAATTAACTTTCAGGGACCAAAGTTCGTTTCGTCCTTCAATAACGAGTACATTTTAATGAAATGCTAGGTAGTAACTGCAGGATTCTGTGCAGACATTCTTGAGACTCTATTCTGTCCCAAAAGTGTCTATACACAATCCTGAGTTTACTATTAATATTTAATTGAAACTAATCGTTCTTATTATTGAAGAACGAAATGAACTTTGATCCGTGAAAGTTAATTTCTGTTTTCCTCTGCTGAAATTTGAATAATTGACGTAAAACAAAAAAGGCGGGAAACCCCACTTGGATTGAGTCTTAAATAGAGTTTAGATGTGCAGATGTGAATTAGGTCTCAGTGGAAATGGAACTCAATGCCTTTCGATCGCTTTTATCTTTTTGTATCATGTTTGCAGTACTTACTGCTGTGTAAAGGATGTGTGTTGAACACTAAAAGCATTTTTCATATTCTTCATTCATTTCGTAACTTTCATTTATATAGCATGAGAAAACAATAGAAAAACCTCAGCGGGCTATATTATAAACAAGTACGGAAGTTATGGTAGTTTATTAAATAAATCTAGAAGTGTACGCCATAGACTAATCAAGTCTGCTGAGGATCGGCAATTGATTACTAATGAACGAAAATGAATGGTAACTATTCACGAAATTACTGCTGAAGTCAATGAATCCGCGCTACGTATGTCAGTGTCACTACAACCAGAAGAAGTCCTTCTGACGCAGGTCTTCGCTTTAAGATAGCTGCCTAGAAGCCGTAGTTAATACCCATTAACGATGAGAAGTAATTGGAATGGATAAAATTGTACAGAGGAAAGTGAAAAACATGTCCTTTCAAGCCACGAGTCAGCATCTCAAGTTTCTGGCCCCAAAAGGTTGAAGGTTGAAGGTTGGTTGGACAGTGCATATCCGAAGACATAATGGTTGCATTAGTTTGAATTGAATTTTAAGGTTTTTAGGCAACTTTGGCTCAGACCGGATGGATGATGATGGGATGAATTTGATGGAATGAAGAAAGTGGGAGGAAACGGGAGAACACCGAGAAAACCCACGCGCACGGTGTTTGTCCACCACAATGCCTACATGGGGTTGCATTAGTGTAACATATGACTGATACTTTGGGGTTGATTTTATGGAACAACCGCGGAAATACTAAGGAAGGCCATGAAATATTGTTGGAGAAGCATGTGTTGACGTCTGGCACGAAGATCATTGGCAGAGAATTTATTTTCCAACATTATAATGATACAAAACCTCGTCGAAGTTAAGCCAAAACTACGTTACGTACGTTTGAGAGGGGAAAAAATAATATTGCAGGTCTGGTTACCATGGTCTCCAGACATGAGTTACTATAGGATACGTTAGAAAGAAAAGTGCACCAGCATAGCCCTACATTGAAGAGACACTATGAATGCTTTTGCACGTCAATTGGCTACAATAAATCGCCATCTTGCAGGTCATCATCTTTTTTTTTTTGGGGGGGGGGGTGTTTTTGCCATGTACACTGTGGGGATTTTTCACCTTAATTTTGCATATCACATCAGAAGAAAGCACGATATAAATGCTTGTTATTTCAACAGGGGCACGGTGAAAACTAAAGGTAAAAAATAGTTTTGAACTCAATTTATAGAGAGAACTGTAGACGCATGGTATTGGTGATGTTGTTGTATCCATGTGCATATTTTGCTTATCAAATAGTATTGTGGAAACAACGGAAATGTGGATAGGTTGAACATTTGTGTACAATATATGTAATACTAATTAAATTTAGATGAAAAAAGAAGTAAAATATATACTATCAGAAAAAAAAAACTTAAACATTTGAATGGAATTTAGTAAATACCAATAAGTGTGTAACATTTTGTTGTTAGTATGCTAACGCATATAAAGTATACTAAAATATTAAATATTTGCACTATAAAATATGCACGATTTCTACTGACCCTTTTAAAGTCGGCTAGTTTGTGTTCAAGTCAGTAATGTCTATAACAAATGTGGGGACATATTCATGACTTTCTGAAGGTCTAGAAGTTTTGAACGTCCATAGTTCTTCAGAACTACTTTCGGAACTCTTGTTGCATACATTTTGTTCCTAATATGAGTTAAAATCCTATACCAACTGACTCATATCTTGAAAAGGAAAAGGCGCTGATATGTACAGATATAATTAATTTAGATAACAATATCTGTTCGCTTTTTAGAACTGAAAGAAGCTTAAAGGAGTCGTGGAATACAATGTATCTAATTACAGACCCCTAAGTTACATTTCAATGAATTCTCTACATACTTGTCTTGGATCCATACAGTAGTTTTCACAGTTAATATCAAAGACTTCATATCTGTCATACAGACGAAAACCAGATCATTTTTAATAATGTTTGCAGTATCTTTTATTTTAAAACATTATGAATTTCCTTCGACTTCAGAAACTACGAATGGGATTTAAACACGTCCTCAGATGCCATAATGATTTAAAGCAACCTAACTTAAACTTCCAACATAAAGACAAAGTAAACGATACTTTTTGTTCACAGCTTTAATAATTTTTAGCGTCCAATCTCTTTCTCTATCTGCTTCTGCTTGTTTCCTTGTGTTGTTTATCTGCGTTTCTTAAAAACATAGTTTCTCCATCTGCAAAATTTGGGGGTACACAAGATCTTATTGCTTATCTGAGCTCCCACTACGAAGACATAAGCGCTAGGCAATAACAAAGCATGGTAGATTCCGTGATAAGTTGTATTTTCGTAGAAGAAAAGAATGAAACTCTCAATTTTAAGAAAATTCGGATAAACACGTTCTCTGCTGACCCAACCATGAAGGTTACAAAATTGGTTGCCTGTTGTATACTTCAATCAATCTTGATGGTTGTGAAGATAAGACGCATCTGACTAACGTCCAAGAGATTTCGTGTTCGAATGCCGGATGGGGTATGGATTTTCTGCATTTTCTTTCCAAAGCATTGTACTCGAATCAGGACGGGCCCAAGCCATAGTTAATAGAATGGCCCACACAAAATAAAGTTTATCAAAATGTTATCTTGTAAATTTTTCGTATCTTTAAGAACATTCCTAAGGAAAATTAGATCAGTAGATTACGTTTTGAAAGAACAAATCGGCAGATGGACGAAGGAAACAAGAAATCCACAAGTTATGGAATTTTCCTCGGGAATTATTCCATTACTACCATTGTACGTCAATTGATGGAGCCAGAGAACTGTATTTAACTCTCTTCTAAGCAAGAAATAAGGAAGACAAATAAAACTTACTGGCGTAACGAGTACTAATTAATTCACTCTTAAGATAAGTTGCCACTAAAATTAAGATTCTCATTTCGTATTTCACAAAGTTTTCCTATGACACAGTATCTCACTGGCTAATGGTAAATGCGTCTGGCGCACAATTTACCACACGGTTTGAAGGTATTACAAGTGAGGCCATATAAATAGTCCCAAATTAGGGTACATATTTTAGAACTCTGTATTACCTACGCAATAGTGTACCCGGGTTTTACGTGTTGAAACCAGTTTCCGGGACCTATCCGGTTCCACTATCCGCGTATATGTTTCAAAAAAATTCAGAGTATCATCATTCCTATAGACTGTTACCACCTCAATATTGAACATTATTCTATATCGTTTAACTTTTTACGGCCTTACCTTCTTTTTCCATGACCTCGCTGCTTCGAACGAGTCTCTGTCTGTCGTTGAAAACGCGAGGACGCAGGCCTGAGCACCACGGTAATAAGCTTTGGTGATGGCATCAAATTCTTCTTGGCCGGCTGTGTCCCATAGCATTAGGCGAACCTCTTCACCGTCAACCCTACGAGAAATATAAATACTCTGATAAATACATCAATAGCAAAAGTAATTCACATATTAGACGCTAACAACAAACAGTAGTTATCATATAAGTAATTCCTGTTGTAATTTTATTTTATATCCCCTTTACACAAAGACATTACGTATGGTAAGATGTTGGAAATTACAAAGAAAAGATTAATCAGTGAGTGGAAGAAAACATATAAGCAAGTTCAAAAACACTATTTTGATATATAAGGAGCTTTAGTTTGCGTGTATGCATAGCATTCATTTAATCATTCTTTAGACTATGAGAAACCTTTACGATAACACAGATGAATATTCATATATGCATAATTATGCTTACCATCATGTCAACGACTGAAATCAATGAAAACAGGAACAATGAACCCGTACTTTGTTTTTCTATCTTATGTAAACAATTTAGTTAAATAAAGGCAAGAATTGTAGCTCCGAAGTGAGGAAACTAATTCACTGGCAACTAGCGGCGAAGAATCGAATGAACAAGTTTATGTCTTTAGTTTACCGCAGTCACAAGGATTTAGCTCTGTTCCCTCTAACGACCATATAATTTACACGCCTACTCGCTAGCCGATACTTAACGGCGGATATAGAACGAAATGATCTTCTTCCTCTCTGCCAGACGACAGGCCGTAGGTCATAGTGCTTGTTGTTGATAAAAGTAGAGACACCTTTAGACCGTAATCCGAATTGTTGGCATTTTTCCGTCGTCTGTTGCTAGTTTACAATATGGTTCAAAACCAAATTGTGATCGAAATTGAAGGTATCCACTAATGCGTAAGAAAAAAAGGAAACTCGTCTTCTATACTTCTAATGCAACTATATGAACTACTATAATCAAGCAGCATTAATTTTAGCGATTTTGATAGTTTCAGATAACGAAAGTAATTGCAAGCCTATGACTAACACGCACACTGTACTGAAGGTGTGAAGGAACGCGAAAGTTAAATTTCAAGGTTACCAACTCAGTAAGATTCTTACTAGTATGATGTTGATAAAACGCATATAGTGAGAAGTTATATACCATGGATGGGAAAACTTCCATAGCACAGTAATGGTGCTACTGGGACAGCAAGAGGGTCACCGGGACGATAGTCCTTTTTTACTAAAAGGTTTATAAATTAAGATTTTGTATTCCCAATTGTCTCTTTGTGTTGTAGCGCCATAAAACACCCCCTTTATTTTTCCTCCCGCCGCCGCTATTGAGCTTAACCTGAGGCGCGGTACGCCTTTGACAGGTGTAAAGATATTCACGAGAACAGTCAACAACATTCCCACTGCTGGATGATGTAAGTCTGAAGACTTTGCACCAACGAACAACAATTAAGTATGAAAACTAAGAAGTTCCAGCGAATATCTATAGAGGACCCGATACTAGCGACTATAGCGTGGGCGATAGGAAAAAACAAATATTTAGTCTCAAATCATAGGTTATAATCTACTTCTGCAATAATAACACTTCATAATTGACTTCTCGTATGGAGTGCATTCGAAGCAATAAAGAAGGTCGATCCGCGTACACGTGTCCAATTTTGAACTTGCGCCTATCTTACGAAAATCCACGGGACCACCATCGGTTGGCCTCAATGTATAGAAGGTCACGACGAATTACAGGATGTGGAATCCTCTGCCACTCCTCCTCCCGGGCTTTCCACATACCCCGGGGAGCAGTGAGTGGTGACATGACGAGATGAAAGTGCCCTTTTTACTGGGCCAAACCCGCAGAAATTCGTAGAACTGGCATCTGGTGACTTTACCGGTATATCGTGGAATGAAATAGCCCGAATGCCGGTGTCTTTCGCCATCTGTTGCAGAAAGTTACGGGAGGAAGCCTTATTATCTATATGAACAGAGACTTGATTGATGGCTTTTCCATACAAACGAGGTAGGTCGTCTGTAAAAACTGGGGTCAGGATATGTTGCTGAAAGAAGGCAGATTTGATTTTACAGTTTTTAGGAACCTGAGGAGTAGATAACTTGCCTTGATAGCAGTATCCCGCAATAACCATGAATCCCTTCGAGAAAGTTGCTTTACATGGCAGATGAGCTCAGGAGGAATTTTGCATCGCGTAAAGTGTAAGTGATAGTTCGAATTTTGCCACAGTCTGATAAATACACCCATACCTCATCTAACGTGGCCACACACTTCCACTTTACCGCTCGGATAAATAGCGTTCATAGAAGCGCCTGCTGTTGGTCTTTCTCTTATAGCACCTGGGTAATGTCTACGACTTTTAATGATCTTCCGGAGGCTCAACTTCTCACGAAGGTTATAGTTCACAGTTGACTGTACCACGTGGAGTTGTGTCGCCGTCACACGTTGCGGAGAGGGATTTTCCTGGAGGGCCATTCGACGCAACCTATGAGAGACCAGCAGTGTCATTGCAGTGCACGCTCGCTTCCTGTCCCATTCGGGGGTGATTTAATCGCTGGTAACTCTTAGTTTTCATGCCTATTAATTATGTTCTTGACAGTCGTAGAACCCAACATTCTTTGCAATGTTTTTGAATTTTAGACACCGAATGTTTGGCGTGGAAAAGTGCAACTATCCTACGATCCTACATGGCCCTCCCAAAACCGGTTGACCTTTGGAGCCATGATGCACAGAACACACACTTGCGATAGTGACACCCTAGTACAGGCTACAGGCTTTCTCCTGCGCTTTTAACTACTCGGTTCGGTCATTCTGCGAGCAGGAGGACGATTCAAAATTGAACCCATGTACAGAGATCGACCTTCTATATAGATTTGAAAGCATAAAGTACTTCTTTTTACAGATCAAATCATGAAAATCTTCAGTGAATACAAAACACAAGAAGCCTCGAGCTTGTGGTAAGCTGCTTTTAAGGTGAAGTATCTTCCAACTTGCATCATATTCCAGCCAGGATGGGTTGAAGCTGTGATACTCCTGCTACCGGGACTGCTTGGAACTTTTTTCATGCATGGTATGTACTGTTAATATTGCATACAATCAATTGCCATACTTATCATACCTTCAACTTACTAATTCATTTGATGTCTGTTTACGAACTGGTGAATAAACTATGTTTATTTTGGTCTAAGACTTTTCAATCTAGAGCAATGCTGTCCACTGATCAACAATCTTTGGAGGAAAGAAATGGAGAGCGAACCGATCATTGAGGACACTATCTGGACCAAGGTCCGTCGACTTTTCCTTGTTTCAGAAGGGATCCAAGGACCTTGATCTGAACATTCGCTTTAGTAGGAGAGATGGGAAAATTCTGGGTATATTGTATTTAGTTATAGTTTGCTTGTACTGTACTTTGAGCAGGATTTGAATCAACTTCTTTAATTTCTATAAATGAGGACTTCAGGTGGTGGTTGCTGAAGACGTACGCGAATTTGAGTTTCGCTGCCGGGCATTCAGAATGAGTTTTATCGGAATTTTCTTCAGTTTCACCAGGCAAAAATATTGGAGAAACATCGTACAATTTTGTTTCGAATAACACCGTACGTTTGTCCGTGTGCTCCCTATCTGCCTCGGATACAAACCCTAGCGTGTATCTGCCAAAAATATGCGAAAAGAGTAAAATACAATTAATGGTCAAGTCAAGTTGTTGACATTCTTAGAAGCTTATGCTAGATTAAAACGATAGTCACCGGTCAGTTCAACTAAAGGTATGTTTTCCCCCAAGCGTCTATAACGTATGACGCTGGGCTGAAGGTGCTCAGCCGTGGACGTAGCCTACTCCCCGCCTGCTGTTTTCCTAAACACTACGTCAGACGCAGAAAACGGCCGCTTTCAGGGGTGATCTTCAGTAGCGGTCGGGGTTGTTGTGCACTTTCATAATGTTGACCGAGAAAATTCAATTCTACGAGAAAATAATGACAAATTAATTCATCAGTTTTCAAAATTCTGTTGAATCTTGTGGGGTTCAGTCTCAAAACACAAAATTTTCGTGTGTCCCTTTTTGAAAGTAAGCGTGTATATGATTATTAAAAACATCCTTCCTCGTTTCTCATAATCAGCCTAAACACTGGATGCTCCTTCTTCCTCACTGACGTGAATGTCTGCGTTATATCATCATTTTCATCAAATAACGTGCACATAAGGATTTTCTCTTCTGCATTCATTTTCACATCGATTACAAACAACAACCAGCTAGTAACGACGCTGACGCACTACTGAAAGGATTTGCTAGCCGCTGCACTGGTAGGAAGACACCCACCACACGACTCCAATTTCTCTCTCAAAGCGTCTAACGTTCAGTGTCGGTCGCTTAGCGATAGACACTTGGAGGAAATCGTATCTTACGGAAGTGGGGTGGTCAGGATATCGCGAATTTAGAGAATTTACAGTTTCTACACTCTATAAAACCCACGAATCACTACTGATGATCATTATTCCCTTCTTATTAATATGGTTTCTCCTCAAACGCTTTCACATTTCGGTTAACTCGTATCTCGCTATCATGGCTAGAATATAAAAGGCCAAGTGTAATCCTTTTTTATTTTCCTGCTGTTCCAAGAATCCGAGAATGTCAACCACTTGACTTGACCATTAATTGTATTCTACTCTTTTCGCATATTTTTGGCAATTGATTTAAATTCATAATTTTTATGGATAAAAACAAATACTAAAACCTTATTTAGAAGATACATGGCTTAAAGATGCTGAAACACCCGCATGTCTAATACATTATACAGGGAGCGTAGAGTATTTGAGGACATATATGCGTACAAAATAAAACAGCTCTATCTGACGTAGTTCTAAGTATATACTAGTGATGAAAAATGTGTACGAATGAACAACAGTAATTCAATTACATGTTTCTTCGATAAAAACGCCTTGGGCTGCAATGACGGCTTCAGTACGGGACCTGAAACGACGACACGTGCGAATTAAGTGGTCCCTACTCGTTTCGGACATTGCCTGGACAATGGCGGTCTGCAGAGAAGCGGTACTGTGATTAGCCTCACGTTCAAAAACGCTACACACATAGTCCTATTAGTCCATGGGATTTCAGTCAACTGAGTTCGGACACCACGGGTGTTCTGATAGTGACCGAAGGTTGAGCATGCCGTTTTCGTTTCGATACAGAAGCCACATTCCCCTTTGGAAGCTTTTAACTCATTTTGCACTTCGTGCGCAACTAATCTAGCAACTTTCAGGATCGTCACAATCTCTAAACCACAGTGTTCTGTCACATCATCCCGTGCTTTTCTACGAGTACAATCACCAAATAATAACCAGAAGAAACCAGGGAGTGACTCAGTCAGGATTGCAAACAGCGGGGATCGAACTCACGTGCCGGTCCGAAGTCCGCGACGTTATGAATTGAATCATAGGGACTGGGCTTGTCATTTTAATATTTAACATTCACCTTTAAAATGCATTGCCCTGTTGTTGTACATTTATTGTTGTCCGAATAAATTATCTGCCAAAAGAAAATTAACAAACGAAAGCAATAGAATTTATGTGATACATTCATAAAACAGAAGTTGATAAAATATATTAACTTTTATCTCAAATAACCTGTCAAGAAGTCAAAAGGAAAAATACAGTACTTCGTTAAGCTCAATTTGACTTGTTGATGTGATGTGCATGTGAAAAAAAAAAATGTAATGCAGCTGGATTCGAATAAGTCACGCGGAATGCCGGCTCCGTGGTTCATCAGTTACAGACGACTAATTCGGAACACTACAAACACGTTTCACCTGGCAGCGAGCATCTTTTGTTTGCTCAAGCTCCTTTCATCAAATGTTTCTTTTCTTCTGTCTTCAATACAGAGTGTTTTTTATCAACGAACTTCTTTAGATTTTTAAAAGTTTTCAGAATGAATTAAGAGACAAATAAAACAAACAGCGTACATAATATTGTATGTTTATTAGTCACCATCGTACTACGTGTGTTTGTGTAAACAATTTCTGCCATGCGAGGAAATAATACTGTCGGGATCGGTTGTAGGCTCCTCTTTTTTGTCCTCAGAACAACTCAGCTGTTCAACGTGGCATTTATTCTAGAGATGTCGCTAGTACTCGGGAGGTATAACGAACCAAACTATGTGTAATGTAGCCTCCAATGGAGGTTTGGTGCAAGTTTGTCTCCCAATAAAATTCCATAAGTGCTCTATTGGGTTGATATCGGGAGAATTCGAAGGCCAGTCGAGTATGCGAAGAGACATTATTCTTTTCGTTAGGCCTAATAGAATCGATTGGCCTACATTTTACT
>JAGDQP010019093.1:0-24478 GCA_022664845.1 Lepisma saccharinum
TTGATTGAGAACTCTTTAAGATAGCTGTTGCTGTCCTATTACAGGAGCTACTAATGTAGTCCGCAAGATTTTTCCTATATCAAAGCCGCACAATTTTGTAGAAGGACTGTCATTCACAAATAGTTATTTTGTTCACCGTTACACCTCACGGAGGTCACACTGCACTCAAACAAGATCACTAACATTCCGTCACTGGGAAGACGATTCATTTTTTGGTAAGTTGTGTGTAATTTTATGTTTAGGTTAGGTAGAATGCAGCAGACGCCGACCAAATTTAAGAGCAATTTGAAACGAACCCTGCCTCATATCCAGCTTATTCTATTAACATATTTAATATTTCAATCAATTATGGAATATATCCATTAATTTGGAACTGGCAATAGTACGTCTTTACCCAAAACTAACACTGTGAATGGTTGCAATAATCAGTATTGCCGAAGTCTATCAAGGTCGTAGGAATATATTGTAATAGATCAGAGTCATAGCTAGTAGCCTGCAGATCAGCTGAAACCTCTACATTCAGGGTTTAGATCTAACAATACCAATATAGCTACGTTCGCACACGTAACAATGTTTTCATGAGGCCTTGGATTTTGGAGAACTAACAATATTAGTACTTTTGGTTTATAGCAAAGCCTCCAAATCTGTTCACTATTACGTCATGATTGTAAACATAATACTCTCTTTCTTTTTTTTTACTAAGAAACCTCGATATTATCGATTGACATCTAACTTATCAACCACTAACATTTGTTCTTCTCTAATAAGAAGTGATCACCGATAACAATAATTTCACTGGGTGCACATAAGTGTTGTGTATCAGGTCATCTTATTTTTGCTACCTACATCAACGGCATAGATTATTTAGTCCATCTTATAGCCATCATCTTTATGCCGATGGCCAGATTTTCTTCACCGTCCTAGCTGCCTCATAGAATAAATAATATAGAACAATATTTGCAAATCCTAATGAAATAGTCAATACACCACCGTTTGTGCATTAACCGAAGAAAAGACAAAGCTATCCTTGTTGCGTCAAAATATGTTAGTTGCAGGATTGACTGTATAATAAATCTTACAGTGTTAATACTGTGTGTATCAAGGTTTTTCGCTTCTTTGTACTTTCGCGTCGAATAACAACGTTCTTACCTATATTGGTTACGTAACAGCTTGACTACGGAAAGGTAGTATACTCAAATACTCAGACCTTGCGTGTTTTTGGCCATAGTTCTAAACAGGCCTAAAATTTCTTGTGTTCGTTTCATTTTTAACGTTAGATAATATGTTCATCTTTTTTACTATTTTAATAAATTAGATTTGTCCCGCTTACGTAAACATCCCAAGTTTCTTAAACTTGTTTTCGTATATAAATCGCTAAATAAGCGATCTTTCTTTACTTACGCTTCCAACTATCATGTGATTTATATATTTGACATGCAGTTTCGCACGTCTAAGTTCCTTTTCATTCCAAAACATAATTCAATTTATTTCTTAATCCTTCACAGTACTATATTCCGTGGCAATGTTCCGTGAAAGTGTTGAAACATTGTTTACTCATTAGTTATGTACCATATATTTAATCGAACATTGTGTAGTTCAATTTATTATATTTCAAAATGCCGTACGTTTGTCAACAATGGCAATTCAAGGACGGCAACAGTTTTATCGTGTTTGCGTGTATTCTATTAGAAATCGAAGTAACATTTACGTACGTTCATTCTAGAAATAATTAAACCTAAACGCTTGTCAAATAGATAATTCTGAAGTTGTTGAATAAAAATATGGTTTATGTATGTTCCCTTGTCTTAGGAATGCGTTTCATGAAAAGCAGTTATATATTTAAACCAGTCTTTTACTCAAGTTTAATATTTATGGTGAAAAACTTTAGTCTCTTTAAATTAAAAACAACCATATTTTCATTTAAATTTTATAGTTTTTTTTATCTTGATATACTTACATATTCATGAGTTTAAATGCACCAAACGTGCTTTCCAAAATATTTCCGATAAACCAACTCGCCAGATTATTGGTATGATAATAAAGTATAGACAATCCAGGATGATGAAACGCTTTGTTTATGCGCTATTGTCAACAAATTGCATAGAGAAATAAATTGTAGATATTTTCATTAAAGGTATTGTATGAATTCCTAGAATACCATTAAAAATGAAACTGATTCTGCATGGTACTCTCAGAGACGTGTAATCTGTTGTATCCAAGAGTAAACAAACCAATACTTTTCAATTGTGCCGCAAGGGATTTTTAAAGAAAATGAAATCGAACCTATCGAGAAATTTTCAGAACTAAATATTTGAAACGAACATTTTTAGAATTGCTTGCCCGCAAGGAACGAAAGTTCGTTTGTGCCATGCAGATATACCAATATTTCCTTTGCGTAACTATTTTATAAATGATTGAAAAATGACGATTGTATGAATATATTTAATTCAGTGATCGTTTGTGAAATGAGCAAATAGACTGATTTTCCGGTTAGCCTGTAGTTATTACGTCTAACAATTTAACTAATTCGGAAAGTTGCCTTCAAGCCAATAGTATATGAGGCCGCGTGGCTGCATGTCAATGGAACATACATACGACGTCCGTTAGAGTAGTAAGTAATAGCTTGCTAAGCATCTGAATTACACACTATCCGCGGAATGTTAGTAAAGGTACAAGTTTGCTGAATAATTTTTATTTGTGATGATTATTAACTTTAGTTGAGTGAAACCGTACATGTCAAATTTAACATCATTATTTGTACATATACACATTGAATGGTGTGACAAAATTTGAAGAGAATTGATAGATTGTTCTTAATCTAATTTGTACTAACGGCGTTTCATGCTAATAATCTCAGAACCAGAGGAAGGCTATTAAGTAGTGTGGTTTCTAAAAGTGCCATTTGTATATTTGTAATTACTTTATATTTTTCGAACAGATATCCAGTTCAATTGAAGCAGGGTCCGAGAATAGTGTAGATCCATTATGCTGCGAAGAAACTATTTCATCGACTGTAAAATCTTTATTCGATGCCAGTGAATTTGAAGTTAAAAGTGAGTGGGTAAACGAAAACAGCGAGATAAAAGAAGAGCACGAATCTGAAATAACTTTTGCATATTCTGAAGATCATTTGAAGAGTCCAAAATCTTTCCTGGTAGGTAGTTGGAAATGTTTTTACTAATTTCGTTCATGCTTCATAAAGCCTACATAAAGTTTGCTTTCTACTTGTATAAAAGTTTGTGATAGTAGATTATTTAAAAAATATATTTCTATAAGTTTCATCTTTCATTAAGATTCTGTTTAATAGACCGTTTGAAGAAATACACGTGTAATATTAAAACATAATTATTCGTGAACATGTATTTCTACTTCACAAGTATTCTCATGTGAAATATATATATATACAGGAGCTGTAAGCCTTAATTGTCTTCATCAAAATTAGGAAAATCCCCACTAAAAGTAGATAATACTTATTATTCTCTCTGCGAACCATAAATTTTGCGTAACACTAGTCAGATACTTAGTTTTAAGCGTTTCTATAATTAATTGTTTCGTAGGAGATGCAAATAATAATATAAGAGGCATATCTTCAATTATCGTACATGACGAATTCGTTTGATGAAACAATGTTCTTATATTTAAAGACTAATTGTATTTATAAATTATCCCTTTATTCCACTTTATTATTTTTGATAAGTACCGTTTATTTTTTAATTTTCAATTACATAATCCTACCACGTAGACACATCATGACAATTGTTCAAATGATGTTCTTTCAGCAGATATACGTTATTCCAAGTGCAGAATACGCAAGAAGGCATATCATACTTTTCAACCGTACGGCTATGAATCGTATACATAAATTGTGTTTCTACAAATGAACAACCAAAATGTTTTTCTTCATCCCTTTATATAAATTTTAACTTCTTCATGTATTCAAACACACATACACACACACTTCTCACATATATATAACCCACAAACACATCACGAAAATACTGGCATAAAATCGAGGATGAACTAATGCTTTGTTTTGACGCTATTGGCAGCCGTAGCTTGGAAAACTAAACTGTGCAGCTCGATATGTCTCATACCATTAAAAGATCTGATTGCTTGCTATCCTAAATGAGGAACCGTCAAAGACTTGAGACCCTTTTTATCCAAAACTGGTTACAAATTCATTTTTTAATCCAATAGTAATACAAGGAACTCAACAAACTATAAGTAGGATTCCCAGAAATTCTCTAAAATAAAACCAGGTGGAAATAGACATAAATAGGAATACTTTCCAGCAAGTATCCACCAATCGTTTGCTCCTTTTCGATATCTCAGACATATTTACTTTGAGCAAGTAGTTTATAGGATATATGGTTCCATAATAAATAATAATTAGAATAATCTAATTTCAACGAAAATGTGTTTTATTAGTAAAATATGTTGTCAGCTTCCGGTCGCTTGCGAGTTATTTTCTCTTTCAACTTATCCGGAATCTTATCTCGCACGTGCTTGTGCCTATGTTTTTATGTTTGTGGGTTCGTGTGCGTGTCTGTGTGTGTTTAGAGAAAGTGAAAGAGATTGGTCAATATTGTGTAAATATATTGTCAGTTCATTAAGATTATTCTACCAAAGTGTACGTAGATGCCTGCATGATAGCATAATAATGACAACGCTCATTACAGTAATAAATATTAATTTGATAGCCAGGTGCATTTTGAATGTAACTATATTCTGTCCACAGAATATTCGTACAAGTAGAATTTTGCAGGAAATTTTTTTAAGTGATTATTAACTGTAGCTGAGTAAAATCAATTATATGAGCCATATATATTTTAAATATAATATGCGGTGTGACAAAACTCAATTAGAATTGTTGGACAGTGTACTTATTTGTACCACCGGCATTTGAAACCCGTAATTTGAGTGCTAAACAATAGCATATGGTTTAACTGATGGTATTTCTAAATGCACAATTTATTTAATTGTAACTACTTTAAATATTTCAGTCATACAGCTCAATTGGTGCAAAGACCGAGAATAATATAGATCCATTAGGCTGCGACGAATCAATTTTGTCAACTGAGATGTGTTTCTTCGATGCCACTCAGCGTGAAAGTAAAAGCGAGTGCTCTGAGGAAAACATAGATTTAGAACTGCAGCAGGAATCAGGAGTATTGCCGTATTCTGCAGGAACATTCGAAAACATCAGGTCTTCTCTCCAGGTAAGTAATTGAAATTGTATTATTAAATTCAATCATGTTCCGTTTGAATACAGTTCAGTTTTAGTTTGTACCAATTTTTGGATAGTATAGAAGATACCTTTTTAAAAATTGAATAATTAATTATATACTTCATAAGCTGTTTGAACCATTTCAAGGAATGTTGCTTTAATATTACAATTAGTCACTATATTATGGACCTTTTGGGCTGAAGCCCAAAATAAGTTATACCTTTAATATAAGCATCATATATCAATATGACCAACTGTAAATATTATATGGTTTGGTTCTTGTAGTGGTATGTATCAAAGTCGATCTGTTATAACTTTTATCCTAATCAAATATGTAAATGTTTTGCTTTAGTATTTCTAATTAAGATTGTGGAATGCCACTATATTAAAAGCTTTCTTTATAAAGTTACTCACTGTTACATTTCGTGATTCAGTATGTGGCCGATTATGAAATTAGGTGTGCAGATTGATTGAAGTGCATTAAAGTTGATATTTGTGACTGAACTGACAACCCAGCTCTACCTATATTGTCCAGGGAGTTCTCTCTGTCTCGGTAACGTGGCAGCACCCAAATATATTGGAGAGAAGGGATGGCCTGAAATTTACTAAACGAAAATCGGGCATTAACAACATCCCTGAAGAAGATGTAACTGTAAGACCATCTCTTCACCTCTGAATGGAAGAAGTCGCAATGCAATTCAGTGTTCCTGTTACTCATATGAAAATATTGTATTTAGTATACCAGACCCACTCGTATAATCCTTGCCAAATATGAAGTTAAGTTTTCGACATTTATGAGGAAAAAGAGCTGTTTAGCACCTATACTAAATTCGCTCCAATGAACACCAAGATAGGGTTCTCTCCTCATCTGATACCTTAGGACTTGTAATTGGCGTTACAAGCATACAAGACAAAAGTTTTTATTTTAAGTTACACTAACTTAGCAAAGCTCATGGAATATTCACCTAATATCGGGCCCTCTCTAGCCCTGCAGAGCGCTGCGATTTCGCGTGGAAGTGAGTCTGCAAGTCTCTGGAACACTTCCGGAGGAAGTTGATCCCACACAGTCTGCAAAGCGGAAACTAATTGCGGCCTGTTCGTGGATGGAGGATCCAGTGCACGGAGTCTGAGTTCAACCGCATCTTAGATATTCTCAATGGAGTTCATAATAGGTCTCCGGAGTGGCCAGGCCAGTCGTTGGACCTCCCCTGCTCTTCGAACCATACACAAACGGCATCGGAGCGTTGTGGCGTATATTCCTGTATCATTCTAGAGATTCTACCAAATTCTACATTTATTCCATTGTGGGTCCTACGTAACCATGAGCATAGCGACGTGCATCTATCAGTGTCATTTGACTGTTTCGGCAATTCGTGGCATTGAGTGTAAACTACCGCCAGATATTCATATGTAGCGTACCAAAAACATGCTATTCGAAAGTTTTCCCGCCAATTTCTCCAAACTGGCAAATTTTACTCAAACTCAGTTTTAAAGCTGATTTCAAATATGTATATACTTGAATGTTCTAGATCTGAGTGTCCACTTGAAATAGTGTAACTTGTATTATCTTGTACGTTCTGGCTTACACATTTTGTGATTTCGTATGTCTGATAAAAACTGCTCTTAACACCCTAACTTGTTTCTACGATAAATCTGAATTATAAATATGTGATTGTGTATGCTTTATTATGGGTAATGTTAATCTCATTAAATATTGGGCCGACATATTGTAGTTCTTTGAAGACACGGGAACAACACCCTGGTGGTTATGCTTGTTCTGGGATCCGGGGATATCGATAGTCGTAGTATGAGAGGAGCATGGCGGCCACTTTTAACAGCACCAGTGTTGTTGCGACGAGGTGGAAGTAAGTACTGAGGACGTGTTCAACTGTGATAGGTCTGAGGGAATTCTTATCCTTCTGTCTGTTCTCTTTCTCAGAACGAGAAAAGGATGAAAGTACCGTAACACTACTCAAAACTACCTTGGGACAAGCACGTTTGTAACACTGCAGAATATGTTATGGGCTTTTACTATGGTCACCTTCACTTCTATTTTCTTAAAGGAAACCTTGCATTTTCCAGGGGCTTTATAAACATAAACCGATGATTAATTAGAATATTAAACATATTTTCTTATATAATATTCGTGGAAAATGTAATTACTTGTTTTTCGGAGATCCTTAAAACGCCAACAATAGAAAATATCGTGAAGTAACATTTATTCTAATTTCAGCCGAAAGAACACGGGCGAGCCAATTCAGTCACGAAACGTTTCCAATGTGAAATATGCGGATGTAGCTCTATCGACAAGAGTAGCTTGGGAAGACACATAAAAGGTCATACAGGAGATAATCCTTTGGAATGTGAAATATGTGGATATAAATGTATTCGAAAGACTGATATGAAAAGACACATGTTAACCCATTCAGACGACAGGCATTTTTAATGTGAAATATGTGAATTTAAATGTACACTAAAGAGTAATTTGAAAATACACATGTTAACACATGCAGACAAAATGTCTTTTCAATGTGAAAGATGTGAATATAAATGTATTCAAAAAATAGTTTGAGAATACACAGGTTAACACACACAGACGAAAGACCTTTTCAATGTGAATTATGTGAATACAAATACACTCGAAAGATTGACCTGAAAAAGCACATGTTAACACATACAGACGAAAGGCGTTTTAATTGTAAAACCTGTGAATATAAAAGTGCGCTAAAGAGTAATCTGAAAAAACCCATGTTAACACACACGGACGAAAGGCCTTTTGAGTGTGAATTATGTCAATACAAATTTACTCGAAAGAGTAGTCTGGAAATGCACATGTTTATACATACAGGTGAAAGACAGTTTCAATGTGAAAGATGTGAATATAAATGTATTCAAAAAAATAGTTTGAAAATGCATATGTTAACACACACAGACGAAAGGCCTTTTCAATGTGAATTTTGTAAATATAAATGCATTCGAAAGAGTGCTCTGAAACGACACGTGTTAACACATACAGACGAAAGGCCATTTAATTGTGAAACATGTGAATACAAATGCATTCGAAAGAGTAATTTGAAAATACACATGCTAACACATACAGACGAAAGGCCTTTTCAATGTGAATTATGCGAATATAAATGTACTCGAAAGGGTGATCTAAAAAAACACGTTAGCACATGTACAAGAAAAGCGTTTTCAATGTGAAATATTCAAATATAAATGTATTTGATAGAGTCATCTCGAAATACACATGCAAACGAGTGGCCTTTTCAATGTAAATTATGTAATATAAATTTACTCTAAAGATTGATCTGAATAGAACACACGCGTGCAAAAGGCCTTTTCCATGTGAAAAGAGTATCTCACATACCAGAATGCAACATACCATAAATCGATTCAAAATAGTAATTTGAAAACAGATGAATGGAATTCTTCAGAATGAATCTAAATTAATTTTAAGGAGTTGCCTGAAACGGACATACTACTATATACAGGAAAATAGCGCTTGGATTGAGAAAAATGTGAATTCAAAATAATGACTCATACGATCGCATAAGGTACGGAAGGTGCTTCTAATTTAAAAGATGTGAATTTAAACACACTGAAAATAATGATTGAAACAAACCATAACGCATAGGAATGTATCCTGTCATGAAGGAATGTTAACATATCCAAAAATGATTAAAATATCACGTTAAATAAATTATTGGTTACCCGTGTTGGAGATTTTTTCCAAAAATATATCGAATTTCATAATGTTCAGCACATCAACCAATGCAACATATCCAACAATGGTCGAAATATTTCTTAAGTTATGGTTACTATTTATAGTTGAAAATCATGCATGAAAATTTTTATAAAGTCCACCTGGTGGTTCTATGAGCAATTTTTTTTAAGTTATATCAAATTTCTTATATCATAATAATGCTCCAGACATAATACATTGCAACATATCCAAAACAGATCAAAATATGATGACGAATAAGGATAATAAAGTGAAATTACTCGTCTTGGAGATTTTTTTTCAAAGTTATATCAATTTTCTTTATTTCGTAATGTTAAAGCCCAAACAATACTACATATCCAAAAATTATCTAAATATCAAGATAATATTCAAAGTTGAAATTTCACGTGGGAACATTTTTTCACCGGCAATGTCGGGGTCCACTCCATTCATCAATACGCCAGATCTATTTGGTCTGAAAAGTTACATCTTTTTACTTCTTCTTATCTTTACCACATCAAAGAATGCAACATATCTAAAAATGGTCCAAAAATCACAATTCTTAAGCATACCGGTACCCTAGGACGACCCTTTTCTGTCAACGTTACATCAACTTTCGTTATTTCCTAATGTTCAGGACATGAAGCAATACAGCATATACAAGTAATCACAATATCACCTTATTAAACTTACGAATCAACGTTGAAATGTCACACATTAACATTTTTACAGTTTATGCATCGAAGGCTCAGGTCTGGACTGGGGAAGTGACCATCATGGCCTAGACTTAGGGCACCTTCCCGGCATTTCCCTGGTGCGACTCAGAAAAAAAAACAGACAAGATCGCCGTCCGCTAGAATCGAACACAGGGCCTCGCAAATACTACACAACAACCGTTCCTCCATCGTCTAGACCAACCTATAGCGAGAAAAGGGTCACTTTCTAATACGTGTTGTCTTATCTCCAGCTATAAGAAAACTAGCCATGAACATGCATATACTTGGACGATACTGGGTAGTTTCCGAGTAACATTTTTAACTTTAGGCATTTATGATTGAGGTGCCACTCCCTAAGTTTGAGGTACCATCCCAACATCTGTCTTTTGTTACTGTGCGAGAGAAATAATCAGAAAATGCATATGCATGGACGATACTGGGAAGTTTCGAGTGGTATGTTTAACTTTATGACCTATAAGAATCTTCATGATTCAAACAGTTTTTTAAAAAATGATATCTTGAGTGAGTTTTTCCCCCCCTTCCCAACGCATATTACATGGAAGATACTTGGCTGGTTCCTGGCCGTGTCCGCCCTTCTTGGCTCCACAATCTCTCAAATTTTTACTATAGAAACATATGTCAACATTTCAATAAATTAAAAACTATTATCTTTTGTGGTAAAATTGTCGCCACATGTTGGTCCTTTGTAGTGTGTGAATTGAGATACTTCTCCTGTATTCTGACCGCAATGGATCAAATTATCAACCGTTTCTTCATCTGTACTTCGGTAGTGTCAAATGTCATTTCCAATCCCAACACTAGCTATTAACATGGACATATTTATTTAATGCATTGTTGTTGCATTTCTATGGTTTCAACAAATTAGCATTTTACAACGCCATCTTGACAAATATGGATTTCTTCAATTACTGTGGTATATTGTGTTCCAATAATCTTCTAACCAGTGTACAATATGACAACTTCAACTACAGTGTGAGTCGAAATACATTTTCTTTTTTTTCGTAAACTTTGAGATATAGTTTAAAATATATACCTAATTGTAACGAGAGAATAGCAGTCAAACGCATTAGATCATAGCCAGTACTATAACCATTGTCCAAACACTGCTTCAAAATCACATGTTGACTCCCCCCTCCAACCTCATAGTGTAAGAACCATCAAGAAATAAAGGCATGGGTTTAACTAGTAAAACATGGTGAGCTGACTTCAAATATTACGTTGATACATGAACAAGGACTAAATTTTCACGTGTAACGCTGCTAGATGAGAACAACATTGGTCAGGATAGTCAGCCGCTGCTAGGTTCGAAATCACGACCTCTCAAATGCTACATGAACAAACCATTCCGTCATCTAGAAGAACATCATTCCTAGATCTCCAGCTATGAGAAAAAAGAGCTTGTACGATGCTGGGTAGTTTCAAGCAACATTTTTTACTTGATGGCCTTTAGGCATCTATGATTCAGGTGCCACGGCCTAAATTGAATTTACCATCCCGACATGTGCCTTGTTTGTGAAACTGCATGTTTCAAGATGATCATGCAAAATTTCATACGTGTATGATGACGAGAAATGAGGGGCTGTGTGAGTGCAGGAACATATACTTATGATCTTCTACGTTGTGACCATGTATCCCGTATTCTATTTTGAGGTGAAAAACTCTCTCCCGCTTTAACAATGAACGGGATACTTTTACCACGTTTTTAAACTTTCGTTTCTCCTATGAATCCATCTAGGAATTTACCAGTACCGCATGTTATTCGATTCTGCCAAATTTAACTTCCTTAGGCGACTTCCTTACGTGCTTTCGTCAGCGCGGCGTGAGAAAATGTTATTTTATCATTGCATTATGTGATACAGTACCCAAAATTGTGATGTGAACTCAAATTGGGCATTTTTTTCTCTAAAGTTGATTTAGATGCTGTTCCACAGATGCCGTTGTGAACATTTAGGTTGAAATGCACTTGTTGGAAGAGTTCTTGTTTCCAACTTTTGGAACCACCTGCAGTGCTGAATGGCATAAATTTTAAGTAACTGAGCTGAAATCAGAAATTCAAGTTTCACATAATTTTTATCATAGTTGTTGTGAATTGCATTACTTTATTATAGGATATGCTGATCTATTGGCAAGTGCTAAAATCGAAGGAGAATATTGTTGTTTTTAATATTTAAAACACAACAGAAATAATATAAATAACGTATTCATGGCTCAAAATTTATGGTCTTAACATTCCGAGTATTTGCTTGAACTAGCTGTCTCAAAACTAGGCAGCCCTAGTCCCTGCGTTAGCATTACCCTTTAATATTGAGGTTTGCTCCATTTGTAATAGGCCTAATTCCATTATGATTCTTTCACAACTTTTTTCTTATTTCTTTCCTCTATTTTTACTTCTGATTCGAATTACCAGACTATCCCAAAAGTTGTGCACCATACAATGAGGAAAATGAAACACGAATATCAGAAACAAAGACAAACCTTTATTCAGCAAAGTACAGGCCAACATGTTCGATGACCTTCATCCATCTTTGGGACAACAGGTCAATCTGATGGCAATACCAGGTGACAGGTTTAGAATAGAAAAACTCGCGACAGGCAACGTGCACCTCATCATATGAATTGAATTGCCGACCACATAAATGTGAGAGAGAGCGAACAAACCATAATCTGAGGGTGCAACATTTGGACTATAGGCAGGATGAGGTAACAACTCAAACCCGTCAAGTTCAGCCGGGGTGTTGGTCACACTTCGAGACCGATGACTTGGAGCATTGTCAGTTTGCTGCAATAAATCTTCCTCCTCGTTAATGCCAGATATTTCTCGTTCAGAGTGGCATACACTCGGCGTAAATGTTCAGAATACAGTTCCTTGTTACAGCACGACCCTCGGGAACAAACTCAAAATGAATTATCCCGTCAATATTTCACGAAACACACAGCATGAGCTTTTTCCCAAATCTGTCCTGTTTTACATTGGCTAGGGCTCCCTGTCCTTTTTTCACCCACTGTTTCCGTGTGTCAGAGTTTTTCAGAAACACCCACTTCTCATCGCCTGTCATAATTCTCCTCCAGAAACGAAGATCACGCGTTTTTTTACAAAGTCTGGCACACTGCCACTCTGCGCTAGGCCTGCTCCCTTGTCAGCTCATGGGGACTTTGTCAGGGCTGTTTCTTGACGTAATCCATGTCATGCAAGCGACGTTTTACTGTCAATTTGGATGCCCCAACTACAATTGCTAACACACGTGTACTCGATTGTGGTTCAGTACTCACAGCATCTTGCAGAAGACCATTAATGTCCGTCGGAGGTCTACCCTTGCGAGGCTTAAATCACCCAAAGTAAATTTTTTGAACCAACGGGGAGCTGTCGATCGTTCCAGTACTGCTTCGTTCTCTGAACTACAAATTTCCTCCGCTGCAGCTTTTGCAGTTAGTCTTTTTTTTTATAAAAATCGTAGCACAGCTCGAATTGCAATTTGGTCCTCACTCATGTTGCCCTTTTTGACTTTCCGGGAACACTCGCTACACGCACAGTACTTGCCTTCACTTGATCCCACGAACCTGTCCTCTATGCCTGCCAACAGTTTTCACTGGTGGCGCAACCTATCCTCCCACAGTTTTACCTCATGCAGGTCAGTGTGCTAATGGTGCAAGACTTATGGGACAGCCTGGTAAATTGAATTTATTTGTAGCCTGTTGGCACCTCAGGCTCAGGCCGAGACAGATAGGAGAGAGGATGTTGGAAGGTAATAGACAAGGGAATAGTTTGTAGGTACAGCTATCAGTAACAGTTTTTTTCGGTGCATGTCTTTTCGGAATGCTTCCGACAGACTCATCAATGTCTTCCTTCAGCTTGCAAGATAATGTCAATAAAATTTAGAATTATAATTAATAAGTCCCATTGGGCACCAATCTGTCTGCGGAATACAACGAGGATACTATGCAAATTTGTGCGCTTTTTGGACAAATTATTTGTACCGCTTGTTGTTATATGTCAATCTCGTCTGGCTACTTATCAGTTCAATCTTAATGATCAGTGTAATTATGCTTATCTGTTGCAGTCAACGATATTCATTTCTGAGCTAAGAGAAGTCTTATTGATATGCATCACTCAGGGTGCATACCACACTAGAAAACTTGGAATACTAAGGGAGTTTTCTAAATCTGGAATACTCAGGGAAATCTTTAATTTATGAGGGAAACTCAAGGACATATATGAGGTAGACATGTCCAGAGTTGGTAAGAGCACACCCCGGCAAGGCGGAGGCTGTGAGTTGCATTCCCACTGCTTAACGGATTTTATAATGTGTTAAAATCCTCTCTTTTAAAGATTTTTTACTTGTGAAATACAAATAATAAACAAGCTTGGACTGGGTGGCGGTAGAATTTAAAGAAATGCCATTACGTATTATTTACATGTTCCACTATACTAAGAACTAAGGGAATTAAAAAATGTTATCATGGCAAACCAGGAAATCTCAGGGAATTTCAGGTTACAAAATTAGTAGATACCATGTCAGCACTTTTGTCCATAGCTGTGCCATTCCAGCTTTTGCCAGTTGTAACTGAGAAACCTGGCAGATGAACGGACGTTAGAATCGTCCCAAGACCTTTCGATTGCTAATTCAACGATCTATCAATTGTTGGTAAACTACGCGAGCTTAGGCTATGTGACCGTAAAGTTACTACAAAGGAGCAGCTTCAGAAGGAATGTTACCAGCGTCTTGTATTTAGGTGTAGGAATATAGCAACCTGATATTTTTGTGTTTCGCATTTGGGATAATACGTTGTTTTTTTTAAATAAATACATCGCATGACGGCAGAAGAAAGTTAACCCAGGAGATGACGGCAAGGAACTGTATGTAAGGACGGCGTTTCCAGAAGACAATGGGAAAGTTGGATAATATACTTGAAATTCATTGTAGCTTTCCTTTATGTTCAAATATGTGGCTTCATTGACTTTCTTGTTTCGGTCTAATCGTCCAACATCGACAATGAAGAGGACAAGAATGTGCTGATGGTGTGAAGACAAGTAAGTGTGATATTGATTAACTCTAGTGTAATTTCTTTGGGATGTTACAGGTGTTTGAAGATATTCGGGTCTCATCTTCACTTCTTTCATGTCTATATTGTAAAATATGTCTAAACTTACTACTGGTTATATCGTAATTCGAATTTAATATTCCCAGCCAATTTCCACAGGTTATAGTTTAGAAACAGCGCTTTCACGTGACATTTCTTCGGCTTCATAGAACTTGTTAGGAACTTAACGAACCATGTTAGTGAATTGAATGAATTTCAGAATTCTTAAAAATACGTAACTATTAGTTACTTCTAAAGGTTATTTACACCAAGAAAATATCAAATTAATGCGTTGATGCAAATCTACAACCCATGGGAATTGGCAGGGATTATGAAATTATTCCAATAACGATATAAATTGCAGTAAGCTTAAACATATTTTACAATACAGAAAGGAAAGGTGCACTCATTTTTAATAATCAATGGCATATGAAATGGACAAATTATGGCCCTTCTGTGGGACAATAGTTGAGGATTGAGGTTTTTTCTTGGGTAGTGGGCATGCAGGTGGAAATTTGGTTTGGGTATCGAGTGGCCCAAGTATGGGCTTCCGTCAGGAAAAATGTGTTTTGTTAGCCATACGTTGTTTCACGGCTGAGAAAGGGTTGGCCCAAAGGTTTTTTCGTTTCATTTCCCATCATGTTATTTGCAATATATTGGACAATTGGCGAGAAATATTTGGGATATGGTAGGCTCACTGATGGCATGCCACCTGGTGTCGGGAAATGGTGGGGTTTTCTGACCATTCCACCCAGTTTCCCACCCCCAGCAACTAGTCGGCCGTCAACTTCCGCATGTGGGCCTCCGTGTGGCCCATCCGCGATTTCCTCATGGGGAGGTTACAATTTATAGTTGAAAATCATGCATGAAAAGTTTAGTTCATCTTGCGCTTCTTTGAGTAAAAAAATGATATTTTTTCAAAGTTATATCAAATTTCATAATGTTCCCGACATAATCCAATGCAGCATATCCAAAATTTGATGAAAATATCATATTAAATAAAGATAATATTCAAAGTTGAAAAGTCACACAGTACCATTCCTTTACCGGCAATGTCGCTGTCCACTTCCGTCATTTTTTTTATTCATTTGGGACTTTTAATCGCTTTTCTCTAAGAGGTTACATTTTTGTTTATTTTCTCATGTTCATCCCATGAAGGAATGTAACATATCCAAAAAATGATTAAAATTTCACGATAAATAAAGAATTAGCTACTAGTGTCGAAGTTTTTTTTTTCAAATATATATCAAATTTCGTAGTTCATAAAATTTACGACATTAAACAATGCAACATATCCAGAAACGGTAGAAATAACTCTTTACCTGAGGAGTTGAAAATCATGAATGAAAAATTTTAAAGTCCATCTGGTGGTCCCATAAGTCAAAAAATGGGATTGTGTTTAAAGTTATATAAAATTTATATTTTCCATAATGTTCCGGACATAATACAATATACAACATATCCAAAAATGATCAAAATATCATGATAAATGAAGATAATATTCAAAGTTGAAATTTTACGCAGGACTATTTTTTCACCGGCAATGTCGGAGTCGACTCCATTCATCAACACGCTAGATCTATTTGGTCTAAAAAGTTACATATTTTTTTTTTTTTATTTTCTTATATTTACCACATTAAAGAATGCAGCATATCTAAAAATTGTCCAAAAATCACAATTCTGAAACATACTAGTACCTTAGGTCGACCCTTTTCTGTCAACGTTACATCAACTTTCGTTACTTCCTTATGTTTAGGACATGAAGCAATACAGCATATACAAAAGTAATCACAATATCACCTTATTAAACTTACGAATCAACGTTGAAATGTCACACATTAACGTTTTCATAGTTTGGGTAGCGAAGGGCTCGCATGATTTGAACTTGCGCCCGAAAAACCACAACAGTAGTGATTCCTGTTATCTTATTGGTTCCTGCAGTAGACAGTGACATATTCCGTGTTATCATGTGAATCGGAACTCTCTTTCTTCTATTAAAATCATTGTCACTGGTTTGTTGCTAACGCAAGTTTTATGTTTATGAACCTGGGTTTCAGGGATTCCACATCAACTTATTTGCAGCCCTTTCAGAGTTTAATAAGAGCTTAAGATCGATGGAAACTAACATTTATATCGAAAGATGAAATGAAACTGTAGCTTAACAATACATGACAATCTTGAAACGATATGCCAGCAAAATTAAGCTATACCCGTTTTCACTTATGTTCACAATGGTAGTTACGTTCCAAAAGCAAGTGCAACGAAAATCACGAGTAGTGTCAAAAAGCAAAGGTGGGTTAGTGGTCTGGTTCCATTGGTTTCGCACTACTTACTTAGTACTAAATATCAAAATATCGAGAAGTGCTGGGATTCCGCCAGTGTTTTCCGTGTATAAAGTCAACATTTGGAGGATGTAAGTGGATTTTTGCACGGTGCCTATCGATTTTCGACCGTAAAAAATTTAAGTGGGGGTGTTCTTGAGAATGTGGGGGGATCTCGCGGGAACACAGATATGGAACTGATAACGAAATACCGAATCCAAATATAGAACTAAAATACTGAACCAAAATATTGAAGTTTTAATATGTAGGTAATCAGGTTTGACTCCTGTTACTTGTAGTATAATTTCAAGGGCTATATTATGCTTCACTCCTTTTATTCATGGAAAGTATAAAGCTTTTTCCAGACAGTTATTTTGAGGTTAATGAGTATAATAAGAGTTACAACTATTTCTCTGAGTGCATTTTACCTATTTCAAGGTAAGCCTCTTCTTGTTATTACGCTGTGTCTAGTGCGACGATAGTTTTCTGTCGATAGTTTAACTTAATAACTTAACAGTTTAATTTGCTAAAGTAAAGAAGAATTGCGCGTAACTTCAAGATTAATAAGTTAAAGGAACGCCACAAAACCGTTGTTGCGGAAAATACCAAAATTTTCTTGAGCAAAGTTCGGTGTGTAGGTTTTACTTTATTTATAGTGAAGCAGTGTTCTATTATCTTCTGCAATCGCTGCTAATCTGCGTCGGAGATAAATTATTTTCCTCGTGGAAGTATTTCTGAATACATTAAAGATTTTCACGTCAAGATTTAAGGTTATGTAAAGTTCGTTGATTTTGATAAAATTCTTCCAATTTCCAAAAATACTTTAATACTAGACTATAAATACTAAATCTACTAACATTGATTTGAGTTTATAAAACGTCACTTAGTATTGGGCATAGTGGAGAATTCTCATTTGTGACAATATTTATTGACTTGCCATTGATTTGCGTAAATATGAAATTCTGTAAGATACTTAAATGTGTTATTCATTGAATGAGCTGAATAGATCGCTATTGGGAATACAAGTGTAAATGGAAATGGTAGGGATATTTCCAGTTTATGGCCATCAAAGTATTAGCACTAATCTAATTTCCTGTTGGTATAAGATTGCCAAGCAATATTAATATTTAAGACCTCCATTAGGACAACGCATGTTTCTGATCCGCTCAGAAACTTTTAGCTTCACGATAAATGTCAATAAAGTTGAAACTGAAAATATACTAAACTATTATCTCTGGTACGTATTTCCAACTTCAGATCTTTCATATTTTCTGCCGTACATATGAATTTGAAGTGCACTGGAATGTTCTTCATCTTATCGTATTCTCTGTTTGTTTCTTAAGCCATTCCTCTTTCACAACTAAATCTTTTTATACGGAACCGGAACATGTAACAAGGAAAGACTCTGAACAGTGACATCACGCAAAATATTTCAGCCAATGAAAATGCCGAATTAGATTGTATTGTGTTTTTCAGGGCGTAAATTCAAATTATGTCGAAGGTTCTAGTCGGGGTAGGAGACGGGAAGGTGACAATCTTGTTCTATGTTGGAGGTGCATTCGCCTGGTGTAACTGAAGAAAATCTCTAGAAACACGATCTCAAGAAAATCTCTAGAAACACGACAATCTCAAGATGGTTGGCCGCTGGGATCGGACCTAGAACCTCTCGAATACTAAGACAATACTCTAATAACTAACCAATACAATTCACCACATGAAAATGTATCCAAAAGAAATCAAAATGTCACCATTCTTAAACATATTATTCAAAGTTGATGTCACACACATGAAAATTTTCAAAGAAGCTAAGTCCGGGATGTGGGGAAGTGTGGGCCAGGGTCTATATACAAGACGAGATCCCGGCATTTGCACGGTGCAACTGACGAAACACCCGAATCAAGATAGCCGGGCGCTGGTATCGGACCCAAGACTTCCAGAATGAATTATAGTCAGAATAATCGTGCAATAATTCATTATTGTATCATATCGGGAAATGAGTTATAAACGTTGCAAAGAGTACATAATACCGATTTTTATCAACATTTCCCTTATAAAAAAATATGTTTTGTCTTATATAAGACGTTCAGATGTTGGTCCTTTCTAGTAGGTACATCGGAATGCTATTCCTGTATTCCTCCAGGAAGACTGCCGGCATGGTACGTCAATGGAACACATTATGAACCATTCCTCCATCTGCTCTTACGTAGTGACCAATGTCACTTCAAATCCCAACACTAGCTGTTAGTTAGCATGGACATATTTATTTCCTTTGATTGTTGTTACATTTCCATGGTTTCAACAAATTAGCATTTTACGACGCCTCTTGGAAAAAATGGATTTCTTCAATTAGTGTGGTATATTGTGTTCCAATAATCTTCCAACCAGTGTACAAGATGACAACTTCAACTATAGGGTGAGTCGAAATACATTTTCTTTATTAGTAAACGTTGAAATATAGTTTTAAAATATACATATTTGTAACTAAAGGACAGTAGTCAAACGTATAGGATCATAACCACTACTATAACCATTGTCCAAACACTGCTTCAAAAATACATGTTGAGAGCCCCTCGAAGTGTATGAATCATGAAGAAAGAAAGGCATGTCTGTAACTAGTGAAACATAGTAAGTTGACTTCAAATGTGACGTCTATACATGAATAAGGACTACATTTTCACGTATAATGCTGCTAAATGGAACCAAAATTGGTCAAAATTGTCGACCGCTGTTGGGTTAGATCTCACGACCTCTCAAATGCTACATGAAAAAACTGTTCCCTCAACTCCTGGACGAGCTTCATCATTCCTCGATCTCCAGCTTTGAAAAAAGAAAAAGAGCTTGAAGGGGCATTGACGATAGAGGGTAGTTTCGAGAAACATTTTGCACTTTATGGGCATTAGGAATCTAAGGTTCAGGTCGCCAGGTGCCACAGCCTATGTTAACTGTACCATCACGACATTTGTCTTGTTAGCAAGACAACAGGATTCAAGATGATCATGCAAAATTTCACCCTTGTATGATGACGGGCAATGAGTTCAGTTCTGATTACAAGATTTGAGGACACTACGAACCAAATGAACCAAAAGAAAAGTCTGCAAACTAATAATAGTTTGTCTGCATATGAAAGTAAAAGTACGATATTGTATTGTAACCGGACTCACATTATTCTGCAGAATTTCATCATTGTATCATGTCGGGAAATGAGTTCAGTTAACGTTGAAAGATTTGAGGACAACACGAGGCTAATGAACTAAAGAAAAGTCCCGGTTTTGAGATGATAAAGCTTCGAGTGGTGGATAAGTTAAAATCCCTTTGGTTATGCAACCAACCACAAATATTTACATGTAGTCTGGTAGCTTTAGCGAAGTAATCTAATCATGATTTTGAATTTAAATTTAAGGCTTTGAAGCATCTAAGGCTCACGCCGGGATAGGATACGGAAAATGTTTCGGGAAGGTAACGATCAGGGTCTATGTTGGAAGTTCCAAGCCCGGTGTGCGACTACGAAAGACCCCTGGAAAGACCGAAGTCAAAATGGAAGGTCGCTGTGATTGAACCTAGAACCTCTCGAATGCTAATACAACGCTCTACTATTTATCCCATACAATTAACCACATAATAAATGGATCAAAAACGTCCAAAATTGATCAAAATGTCACATAACTAAAACATTCGAAACAAAGTTGAAATGTGACACATGAAAATTTCCAAAGAATCTAAGTCCGGGATGTAGGCAAGTCTCGGCCAGGGTCTATATTGATGGTACTATCTTGGCATTTACCTGGTGCAACTGCTTAAACACCCGAGTCAAGATTTTCGGACGCTCGTATCGAACCAAGGATCTCCCGAAGATGACAATATTGCTCTACATAACAGCTCTGTGGATTGATCGACTCGTACTTTAAATAATGACAGCGGCCACTATGATCTTGATGATTCAAACCTTGTTTTCAAAAGAAGAGTTCTTCCGCCCCAACGCATGCAAGATACTGGGTAGTTTTGGTAACGTTTTTAATTTACAGCTTTTAGGTATCTAAGGTTCAGGTCGGCACGTGCCATGGTCTAGGTTCAAGTTGCCATCCAGACATTTTGCCTCTTTTTACATTGTGAATTAGCAATACTCAGTGCAAAATTTTCATCCTTGTATGAAGACGGGAAATGAGTTAAAATCACGTTGCAAGGTTTGATAACACTACGAACCATTCGGAACGAAAGAAAAGTATGTAAACAAAAAAAATAGTTTATATATGAAAGTAACCATGGAATATTGAATTGTCTCCCGACTTACATCACTATGCAAAATTTCATCATTTTGTCATATCGGGAAATGAGTTTCGGCCAGGGCCTATATTCAAGGTGCCTTCCCGGCATTTGCCTGGTGCAACTGAGGAAACACCCGAGTCAAGATGGCCGGCCGCTAGTATCGAACCCAAGACTTCCAGAATACGACGCCATTGCTCTAGACAGCAGCTCTGTTGGTAGATCGACTTCAACTTTAAATGATCTTGATGTTTCAAACAGCGTTTTCAAAAGATATCTTGAATGAGTTCTCTCCCCACCTCCAAAGCATATACGTACATTGAAGATATGGGGTAGTTTCGAGCAACATTTGTATTTTTATCGCTTTTAAGCATCTATGATTTAGGTCAGGAGGTGCCACGTCGTAGATTTAACGTACCATTTGTCTTGTGGTACCTTGCGAATTAATATTAGTCAGAATGATCATGCAATATTTCATCACTGTATATGTTGCGAAATGAGTTCAACTAACGTTGTAAGATTTGAGTACATAATACCGATTTATGTCAACATTTCAGTAAAAAAAACAACATCTTTTGTCGTATATAAGACGTTCAGCTGTTAGTCCTTTCTAGTAGGTGCATCGGAATGCTCCTCCTGTATCCCTCTAAGAAGACTTCCGCCATGGTACATCAATGGAACACATTATGAACCGTTCCTTCACCTGCTCTTACGTAGTGACCAATGTCATTTACAATCCCAACACTAGCTGTTAGTTAGCATGGACATATTTATTTCCTTTGATTGTTGTTACATTTCCATGGTTTCAACAAATTAGCGTTTTACGACGCCATCTTGGAAAAATGGATTTCTTCAATTAGTGTGGTATATTGTGTTCCAATAATCTTCCAACCAGTGTACAAGATGACAACTTCAACTACAGGGTGAGTCGAAATACATATTCTTTATTAGTAAACGTTGAAATATAGTTTAAAAATATACACATTTGTAACTAAAGAATACTAGTCAAACGCCACTAGTATAATCATTGTCCAAAACCTGCTTCAAAAAGATATGTTGAGTGCCCCCGAAGTGTACGAATCATCAAGAAAGAACGGCATGTATTTAACACTCGCATACCGATTGAGGGGGTCGGCGACTGACGCCACTGCACATTTGTACGAGTTTCCCTATTATCTTTTAAAATATCGATATGAAATTTTCTGATATTTAATGTTACTACTTTGTCCTTGTAAAAGTAACGGATTACCTATTGTTGCACAGCTGGCTTGAGTAATATGTTACATTAAGTATATCTATATATTGTCACGTGCTTGAGTATAGTAATAATAAGAATTTCCATGTCGTTAGAAGTTATCGAAATGCACAAAAATATTAGCACTATAGAAACTATAATACTAATATAGAACGATTGTACTACTACTATAGTACTATGTTAGTAATAGTACTACTGTACTATAAAGTATTATAGTAAAACCGCTCTAAAATGCATAAATACATTTTATATTTTATGAAGTAAATCTTTCAAACAACAATACAAATTATTTTTACTGCTATTTTGAAGGTAGAACTGTAGTAATAATCATAAGCATGTGGAGGAAATACATTATATAATTTTCTCAACAGTGATTTTCATGAAAGTGTGAATAGTCTGTAGGTCCATCCGAATCCACCATTAAGCACCCTTGATTGTGCCGTTGTACCGTTCGTTATTGCTATCCGAATTGAGCGGCGTAGGGTGTAATGAAGGGTGTATATCGACAGCACAACTAGTGCATGCTTGGATGTAACGTATCCACCGTTTGTGCGGCTAGAAGCCATATTTGAAGAAGAAAGTAATGTGTTGATTTGAAGACATTAAATATATGTGTTTGTGTGTGTGTTTTAGTTGTTTTTTCTTAACGTTAATCAACTTTTCTTAATAGTTCTATAGATTTCCGCTAATAAACTCAATCGTTTGTGGAAAACAGTTATGACTTACGGTGATTTGTGACCCACGCTATACATAACTGATTTCAGATCAGTTTCATTAGAAATAATGGGCAAATTTTACTTTGGGGTCCCAAATGTGTACAATTTACTGGAGAAATGTAATGTTTCAAACGCTTGTGGAAGAGTTGAAACACAAAATAAAACAGTTTCAAATTATGAAATGAGAGCGAAAGAGCGGAAAGTACGTTGGAGTGTTAAAGGCAATGTGCATAGCGTGTAATAAAAATATCTCACATTACATTTCTCTAACCCGTACTTGCTCTTTCGACACTGTAGTCCGTGATTTTGTAGCATAAATACGCGCCATACAAAGCATTCATATAGTTCCGCATATGTTGATAAACTAGAGTGCGTATTTAACGAAATAATAACGAGACATAGTTTTTCATAATACTTTATAAATTTCTGGTTGTCATTAAGTTTTATAGAAGTGTCAGTTTAAATTATTTGGAAGGGAATGACGTAGAGACCGTTCATATATCTTAATAGCTGGCGGAACCTGGGGTCCCAAAAATAAAATAACAGGGAGCAGAATATGTGGAGCGAAGTAGCGAAAAGAAATCTAAAGAAAGGGAAAGTCAGACGTGAAGAAACATCTGTGCAAGAAAACAAAAGTAGTCTGGGACGTACTTCACATCAACGATCAACAAGCGGATCAACACTCGTGAATGTAAAACATTTTCTGGTAAACAACTTCCTAGCTCGAACATTCCTCCAAGTAAGAGAACTTCCGGTACTTGTCGAAATCAAAATCCCATTGAAAATAAAGCATGTGGAATCCCTACTAAGAACATATGTTCTGTGTCTGAGCGTGAAGACCCGATGGCGGCAAGTAGTGACAGACCCCATAATGACAATGAACCTAAGGAAATGGCAAGGAAAAGTGAACAAAATAAAATGATATTGTTAGGGGACAGTCACGGATGAGGCATTAGTGAAAGAATAAAAAGGAAACTATCTAACTTTTCGGTTATTGGTTTTGTGAAACCAGGTGCTGGTATTGCTTATGTAATGGAAACGGTGTTATCAAACACTAAAGATATGAAGAAACACGAAAGTATTATTGTAATTGGTTCATCAAATGATGTAACAAGAAATGAAGCACAAAGTGCCGTTGAAGTATTACAAGAAAATCTAC
>JAGDQP010019093.1:24578-35432 GCA_022664845.1 Lepisma saccharinum
TGAAGTAGTTGACGAGACGAATAAGAAAATTGTAAATATATGTAAAAACTATGAAAATATAAAGGTATTTGATGTAAGCAATTGTCCACGCTATTACCATACTAAACACGGTCAACATCTAAACGGTAGAGGTAAGAACTATCTAGCAGATAATTTAATTGATTTGTTGAAGGTAAATTCGAGCATTGCAACTGTAATATTAGCACAGGAGATAGTAATTTAAATGACGATACATTGCCCCAATATAACCAGTCTGAATTAAGGTATCAAAATTATGGCATACAAGACAGCGTGTTCAGGGAGAACACAAATCTCGCTGCTTTTGACATGACTAGAAGTGAATTTGACCAGAACAATATAAGTTTAGGACTTTATAAAACACAAACTTCTCAGATTAGTAGAACTAACTACTTATCAGATAAAATAACTATACATATACCATCTTATTCTGCTCTTGTCTGCATTCCAAAATGGGACAAACTCTCTCATTTCAGCTAAATATCTTCCTCAGTTTCCAATGCATTATTACAGTTATCCTCATCTATTTCTTCAACTGCCTACAACGATCAATCACAAACAACCACTTTCGCTCAAACATCACCACCTTGTACCCCTAGTAAAATAAAACAAGATATTTCAGAAACTCTGAAAAGAACATCCAGCCGCATGAAGCGGATACCCACAAAACTAAGAGATATGGATTTTTTATGCCAGTTAACAAAACCGAAAAGCCAGAAAACGTAAATTGAAATCCACCAGCCGGTGAACCTACCGCTGATGATTCCTCCCACGCAATTATATGTGCTCCCTTTCAACCGCAACATACTAGTATAAAGACATTGGAAAAAATCAGGATCTGACTATCATTCACCAAAACGTACAATCAATAAGGAACAAAAATAGAAATATAACTTATTATCAATGATGTTGAACCCAGTATCATGTGTTTCTCGGAGCATTGGCTACACGAGAACGAGAAAATTATTTTTTCTGGTTATAAGGTTATCTCTATATACTACAGAAATTCTATGAATAATGGCGGTGTGTGTATATTAGCTAAAGATACATTAGATGCTACTGAATTAGATTTAAGAAAATTTGTACAACCATGTGACAAACATTTTGAATTTGCAGCATTAGAAATTCACAATAATAACATGAATGCTGCTATCATTGTAATTTATAGAACGCCTGATGCAAATCTTAACATATTTTTACATAATTTAGACGTTCTTCTTAATGCAATCCTTAAGAAATACAGCACAATTATAATATGTGGACATTTTAACATTGCTAAGTCTTCTACTAAGTCTTCGAACACGGAAAAGTTTCAAGCACTTCTAAAATCATATAATCTCGTCTCTACTATTACTCAACCAACACATATAACCAAAACTTCAAAAAGTGTTATTGATAATATATTAACAAATCATCCACCTGATACATTTAAATCATCAGTGTTAATCACTTAGGTCAGATTATAGTTCTCAAGGAATTGATCCATAAAAAAACATTTAACAATATTACAATTACAAAACGACACTTCAGTGATCCAAACATAGAAGAATTCGTACACTTATTGGAACTGGAAGATTGAAACTTGGAAAATCAGAACACGAGTACAATAGATCTCATTTTCAAGAAATTCATCGCCAAATTTAAATTATATTTTGAAGTTTCCTTTCCTAAGAAACTAAGAAAGATTAATAGTAACTCTAAAAAACCTTGGATTACTGTAGGTATCATTACATCATGTAATAGGTTAAAACAACTTCATAGAGAGAGTAAAAATAACACACAACAGAAATTTAGTAAATATTATGAGAGGTACAAGAAATTGTATGAAATCGTTCTCACTGAAGCAAAGAAAATGCATTACAACAGATTAATAAAAAAACGCTTCAAACAAAAATAAAATTACCTGGGAAATTATAAAAGGTGAATCTCGAAATATTGAGAAATTCAAGAAAAAATATCGAATTAATCAAGTCAAATAATGAAAATATTAATGACCCCAAAAACGTTGCAGAATATTTCAACGATTATTTTTCTAACATTGGAATGTGCGAAGTCACTGATGCATCAGACCGGCTAATTGAGAACAATAAAAAAGGCATTCCATTTATCTCCAGTACACAGTTTCTAACGCCCACTACTCCTCATGGGGTCCTAGGTGTAATTAAGAAGCTCAAGAATACCACCTCTTGTGGATACGATGAAGTGCCAATGTCTGTGCTAAAAAAATCTGCACATATTATTGCACACCATTTAGCACATATAATAAATGAATCATTTAAACAAGGCATATTTCCACAGTTTCTGAAAACAACCATTGTTAAACCTCTATTTAAAAAGGAAATAAAAAAGATGTTAAAAATTACCGTCCGATATCTCTCACTTCCGCTTCCTCAAAAATATTTGAAACCGTGATCTGTGATAGAATTAAAAATCATGTCTCCAATAACAACGTTATATCTCGATCACAACATGGGTTTCTTCGTGGAAAATCAACTCTAACCACACTCTCTGATTTTCTTCAGGATATTATAAATGGGCTAGATAGGAAGGAAAATTCTTTTGGTATTTTTTATGATCTAAGCAAAGCTTTTGATAGTGTTAACCACAAAATATTACTATGTAAATTGTATCGTTATGGTATACGAGGAAATCCCCTATCGTGGCTTGAATCTTATTTACTGAACAGAACACAGATAGAAGAAATTAGTCACATTGACGAAAGAACAGGTTTAATTGTGAAAACTCTTTCCTCTCCGACAAAATTGAAAGTTGGTGTTCCACAAGGTTCTGTACTCGGACCGCTAATGTTTTTAATATACATCAACGATCTTTCACCAAATGCCACACAAGGAAACACAATTTTTTATGCGGATGATACAAATGTACTTATCAAGTCCGACATGATAAATCTCCAACAACAGATAGACACAACGGTATTTCAATTGGAAACCTGGTTTGAAAATAATAAACTAAAATTAAACAGTGAAAAGACGAAATGCATAAATTTCCATAATAAACAACAGAAGATTAGCTGTACCCAAAAGTTAAGTATAATGAATAAAGAAATTACATGTTCTAAATCTACAAAATTCCTTGGTGTGACAATAGACGAAGAATTAAACTGGAAAGAGCATGTGGATACATTATGCAGTAAACTCTCTTCAGCCATCTTTGTAATTCGATCTTTGGTACCTATTGTAAATAAGAATACTATATTAACCGTCTATCACGCCATATTTGAATCACACCTACGATATGGAGTGGCGTTTTGGGGCTACTCTCCAAATAGGCAGAAACCATTTCTATGTCAGAAGCAAGCATTAAGAGCAATAACCGGTAAACCTAGAAGAACATCATGTAAAAGACTATTTCGCAGATTAAATATATTAACTCTTCCTTCACTATACGTATATGAAGTCCTTCTTATGACGTATAATAACATAGAACATTTAAACAAGAACTCTGGTAAACACAATCATTATACCAGACATAATCAAGACTTATACCTGCCGGATCACAAATCAGCCAAGTACTCGAAATCACAATATTATATGGGCATTAAATTATTTAATAAGTTACCGGTAAATATGAAACATGCAAAAGACAAAAACATTTTTAAAACTATGTTAAGAAAACTACTTGTGGAACAATGCTTGTACAGTGTGGAAGAGTTTTTAGAAACATCAATAAGCTAAACAGGAAGTGAGTGGTACTTATTGATATTCTTTGGAATGTATCTTGTTGTATATATAATTGTATAATCACTGTTGTACTATAAAGTAAATAATTGTAGATTTAAAATAATAGTTGTGGTATTTTTTTAAATGTATTATTTGTGTCGTGTATTTCGTGTGTATGAATTAGCAATATCCGGGTTAACTATTTTCACTGTACGTATGTATGTGTGTGCTGCGATGTGTAATTGTTTTGTTTTCTCACTCTTAATGGCATCACATCACCCCAATAATTTAACCTAGAAATTTAGATATTGTGTTCTTTGAGAATGTATTTTGTATATATTATTCTGTATTCACTCTCAAGTAGTATCAAATAAGTTAACCGCATTTAATTTCCACATTGTATAATATCTTTGTTGTATTCTTTGTATATGTATTTCATTCCTATTTAGTGTTTTATGTGCATGTATTATAAAAGTCAATATCGGGTAAAATATTGTCAATAATACGTTAAGTGTAATATGAGTTTATTGTGGGCTGTATGTAGGCCTATATGTTGCTTTTTTTACTGTTATTGTCATCACACCACCCAGAAAAAAATAACATGACATACCCGATCATGTTTATGTGTGTATGAATATATGTATGTATGTGTGTGTATTTACTATATATGTTTCTGAACTGACATGTTCTATACCAGTTTCCAATTTGCATGTACCTGGTCAAATGAACGCAAATAAATCAAATCAAATCAAGGGATACATTTATCCCTTACGCAAGCTACTTAAGCTTTGTTAATTACCCATGTGTAACTTCGTACACATGAATTAAGAGAGTAATGTTATGTATAGTGCGGACCAGGCAATATAACATCACGGAGCTGCTCTATTGTAAACACTTCAGGGCCTTTGTACTCTTTAAGTATTTCGTATTTGATGCAATCTAGCCTAACCTTGCTTTAACGTAGCGTGTTGAGTCTCAAGCCAGAATATGAAAGACATGAGATTGCATGAATAAGTTAAGAATATTAGGGTCGTGCAGTGATTATAATCGAGTACACCCCTAAACAAATTACTCTTGTTATGTGAAGGTTGCATCACGTTCTTAGCATTGTCGTACCTAATGAGAAACGGTATTATTGGATTTTGTACACGGTAGAAAAACCACGTCGATAAATTTACGAATTAATCTGAACCTCATGCTAACAATAGCATGTAGACACATAAGAAAAGGAAAGAACTTGGTTTAGGAGTAAATGGATGATCCGCTCGTGTAGAGCTTGTCAACTTCTCTTCAGGTTACATTAAATTTGATAACGTTGAAGATAACAAAAACAAATCTGACTGAGTACTCTTGTAATATTAATCTCACTCATGCTTTATTCTCACGGGAACAAATCCACTTTAGGGTAAGCATGCTTTTATAAAACTTTCGCTAACCTAGTGTAATCAAGATTCATGAAAACTAGATTAAATCAGCCTGTTACCCTATCGTGAGAAATTTAAACAACAAGAAAATAAACTAAGAGTAATAAAGTTCCGGAGTTACGATAAATGGTCCACCATTGTATCAATAAAGTTTACATGTACAAGGTCGCAGATGGGATTTAAAAAAACTTTACTCTTTCGAAAGTAAATTTGCCTGAGTACAAGATTGTATCGGTCCAGCCGGCTACCATAGATCTTACAAAAAAAAGTCCAGAGACAAGCTTAGTACAATCTGTAATAGTCGTCTCACGAGATATTTTAGCGTTATGCTTAGGGGTTATCTACACAGCAGCGAGGAGACCCCTAGAGATGTGACCATGACCCGCTTCCTGATTAATTCAACATTTTAGAATCTCCACATATTTGAGGGATAGGTGAGGAAGTCGACCACAGGTGACCTAGTTTCAAAGTATCATCCCCGTATTTGCCTGGTACAATAAGAAAACACGGAAAAAACTCAGGCAGGCCATAGATATCGACCCCGGACCTACCGAATGGAGATATCTGTTTGAATTGCTGTCCTAGAATATCTACTTTCGTGTCTTCACTTGTGTTTCTATGTGCAGGTTTGCATAACGATTTTTTTTATTTTACTACATTAATCAAACCGCAACAACAGAAGTGCCTTGATTTGATATGTCACATAGGGTTCTGCCCGTTCTCATACCCCGATAGAGGGGTCACCCCTTCCAAAATTTTGAGTATAACTAAAATTTTACTGTTAAAATTGGCCCTGAAAAATTCTACTTACAATCCCCGCCCCCCCCTCTATTTGCCTTTGTAGAATTCCAGTAAGATGCTGCATATTTTCAGCTACCATTCTTCGAGGAAATTTATTATTTTCTCAGGATCTGCATTTAGTCAACTGTTGCAATGTAGTTATAACATTTGTTGATAACTTTTTATGTGTAACATTTTACTTTCTTCAGCCTGAGCCGAAGTTGCCAAAAAGCCGTAAATAAAAATTCAACTAAATTCAATTCCCATTTCTTCGGAATATGAACTTCAACATTCATACATATACATTGCGTTAGGCATTCAACTGTTATTACAGTAGTGCCATCTAACGTTTGAAATCGGACAACGGGGTTAAACAGGGTACAACGGGACGATGAAAATAGTACACTCGACGGTGCACTGTTGGATTCGGTTACACCTTGTGACTTACTTTTCAGTTGAAACAAAAGCTATGGCAAAACGACAAAGACCACTTACGTCTGAAAAAATTGAAGATGAACTCATACATTCCGATTTCGATGGTAATGAAGATATTTTTGACAGTTCTGATAGTGACGATGATGACTGTATTGGTGAAAGGAGGGAAGAATAAGGCAGCGAAAGCAGTGAACCGGAAGAATGCGAGAAAGTTACTGTACTGTTACGAAGGCGCCCACGTCCAATACATTATAGGTATTGAAAGCTTTGGGAACAGTTGTAATCAAGGAGAAGGAGCAGTATCCAGAGATACTGTGCTCACCGAGCCACGTGAAAAAGTGACTCGTTGTCGAAAATTGCCAACAAACGATCGTTGCTATCTGTGTACTCTTGGAAAGGACGGAAAATATATGAAAGCATGCACAGAATGTAACATGTATACATATGTCCTTCCCACACAGCTCATGAGGAGAAAGTTACAAAAAGGGTGTCTGCTGGTTGTTTGAAGTAATTCAATTCCCACTTGGAAAGAAACATATTTGTACATTTTGGTTATATAGTTTACAGCTGAAAAGATAAACATATGCCAAAGAATGATGTACTTTTAAGTAGTATAATCCTAATAAAATTATACAATCTATTTACTTCATATGCTTATAAATATTACCATTGTTATACCTTCAAAATAGCAGTAAAAATAATTCGTATTGTTGTTAGAAAGATTTACCTCATAAAACATAGAACATATAAACTCTAATAGAAGTTAAAAAGTTTAGGTTATCTTCAATTAAACATAATCATTCATTCATTCATCGTTGGAAAAAGTACAAAATAAAATTTTTGTTTTTTAATTAAGATAAAAGATAAAGCCTACAACATTGAAAACAATGCATTAAAGCTGGGATTTCATTCATTCATTCACTCATTCATAGAACTATACAAAAGGCAATTAAATGAATGTATCAATCATATGACCATCACATTTGACAATATTTCCCAGAAAATGAAACATTTGCGCAGGATCAGTCACTGAACCAACACATTGGTGTTTAAGGGGTACATAAAAAGCATTGGTATACGAGTGTTAACTAGTAAAGCATAATAGGTTGACTTCAAATATGAAGTTTATACATGAACAAGCAATATATTTTCACGTGTAACGCTGCTAGATGAAATCAAAATTGGTCAGGATCGTCGGCCGCCGCTGGGTTCTATCTCACGACCTCTCGCATGCTACATGAACAAACCAATCCCTCAATTCCTAGGCGAGCTTCACCATTCCTCCATCTCCAGCTATAAGAAAAAAAAAACAGCTTCATGGCGCATGGACGGTACTGGGTAGTTTTTAGCAACAGTTTTCACTTCATGTCTTTAGGCATCAAAGGTTCAGGTCGCCAGGTGCCACAGCCTATGTTAACTGTACCATCACGACATTTGTCTTGTTAGCAAGACAACAGGATTCAAGATGATCATGCAAAATTTCATCCTTGTATGATGACGGGAAATGAATTCAGTTCAGTTTGCAAGATTTGAGGACACTACGAACCATACGAAACGAAAAAAGTCTGCAAACTAAAAATAGTTTGTCTGCATATGAAAGTTAAAGTGGGATATCGTATTGTTACCGGACTTACATCACTCTGTAAAATTTCATCATTGTATCATGTCGAGAAATGAGTTCAGTTAACGTTGAAAGATTTGAGGACAACACGAAGCTTAAAGAACTAAAGAAAAGTCCCGTTTTTGAGATGATAAAGCTTCGAGTGGTGGATAAATTAAAATCCGTTTAGTTATGCAACCAACCACAAATATTTACGTATAGTCTGGTAGCTTTAGGGAAGTAATCTAATCATGATTTTGAATTTAAATTAAAGGCTTTGAAGCATCTAAGTCTCACGCCGGGATAGGATACGGAAAATGTTTCGGGAAGGTGACGATCAGGGTCTATGTTGGAAGTTCCAAGCCCGGTATTTGCCAGTGTGCGACTGCGGAAGATCCCTGGAAAGAGCAGTCAAGATGATAGGCCGCAGAGATAGAACCTAGAACCTCTCGAATGCTAAAACAACGCTCTACTAATTATCCAATACAATTCATCACATAATATATCCAAAATTGATCAAAATATCACCTAACTAAAACATACCAATCAAAGTTGAAATGTGACAAACATGAAAATTTTCAAAGAATCTAAGTCCGAGATGTGGGCAAGTCTCGGCCAGTTTCTATATTGAAAGTGCCATCTCGGTATTTGCGTGGTGAAGCCAATTTTTTCATTAAATGATGCCAATAAAAAACCTTGTTTCAAAAACTTCACTCCCTACTTAAATCTAATGTTTTTATATTCCCGAGTCAAGATTTTCGGCCGCAGGTATCTAACCCAGTATCTCCCGAATACAACGCGATTGCTCTACACAGCAGTTCTGTAGGTAGATAAGTTTGAACTATAAATCAAGATAACTATGATCTTGATGATTCAGTGTTTTCAAAAATATTTTCAGTGAGTTCCCCCCCCCCCCAGACATACCGTATTACATGGTAGATACTGGGCAGTTTCTGGCCTTGTGTGTCCGCGTTTCTTGGTTCCACCATCTCCCAAAGTTTCACCATGGAAACATATGTTTCAATAAATAAATAAAATAAACTATCATCTTCCGTGGTAAACAAGACGCCACACGTCGGTCCTTTCTATTATGTAAATCGGAATGCTCATCCTGTATTCTAACAGCAATGGAAAACATTATCAACCGTTCCTTCATCTGCACTTAGCTAGTGACCAATGTCATTTCAAACCCCAACACTAGCTGTTAGTTAGCATGGACATATTTATTTCTTTTGATTGTTGTTGCATTTCCATGGTTTCAACAAATTAGCATTTTACGACGCCATCTTGGAAAAAAATGAATTTCTTCAATCAGTGTGGTATATTGTGTTCCAATAATTTTCCAACCAGTGTACAAGATGACAACTTCAACTACAGGATGAGTTGAAATACATTTTCTTTATTCGTAAACGTTGAAATATAGTTTCAATATAAACCAATTTGTAACTAATGAATAGTAGTCAAACTAATCCCAATGGAGAAAACCGTGTCGGCCATCCGCTGGGCCGACGCCAGTCAGGGTCGTGCCGCACGCGGTTCCCGATGGTCGGGCCAACATCCGCAAAGGCAGCAAAATCCTTCTAGAAAAAACGCCAATTTTGGCCGGCGTCGGCCCGATCATTTTCCGTCCAAACCCCGATCATTTCCCGACAGTCACAGTCTGGCACCAGGCGTTTGCCGCCGTTGGCACAGCTAAGACGACCCGCATATGCCTATAAGAAACATGTTTAGTTGGCCAAAACAAAGCGTGAATGCTGTTTATTGGTATATTTCTTTAGTTTCTTTTTCTTATCAGTTGCTCTCATCATGATTTACAGTGTTAATTTTAAAACAGTAAATAATCCCAGTGGCTGTTGTGGGGTTAAGAAGCATATTGGAGTAAACGTCATTGTAGGCTATTGTCACGGATTTTTTTGGAAGCAGTTTCCAATATCAACAAGTCTGAAATAGTATAAATATAAATTTGCTTTAAGTCAACTTGCTGTATGTAACTAAAAACTAACTACTTCGATGCTATGATATTCTTATGAGCTTTGTTTTGCGATAATTCCTAGAAATATGACTATATAACAAACAGGTAGGGACTGTAGAATTTCCTTACTAAAGCTGTTGAATTTGCATGAGTGAAACTGTTAAAATATATTGAACGTAATGATAAATTTATTGCGGGGCAGAAAGTAAATAAATATAAACAACGTTGTTTTAAAACTCCAGATATAATGTTGCAATAATGAGTGCTGTCCCAAATCCTAGATAAAGCAAACTTATTTTGAAATAACCATATGCTAATGGTGTAAATTTTATATTTATTTATTCAAGTTATTCACATACTGATTCCAAATTTGCAAAGAAAGAAATCAGAAATATAAATGATTTTATTCCTTGTTCATTCAGATTTTCATTAGCAAGTGGTGATAGGAGCTGTAAATTTTTCATGGTCAAATTTGTTTGATTGCTGGTGTAGAAACATAAAATGTTTAAAATAATCTCGCAATGTCTGTATTTGAGACTTCTTTGCTTTTTCCAATTGCGAGATTTTCAGCTGAATGATATTCCACGTGTTCGACAAGTTTTCACCGTCTTTCACCACCAATACCACCAAATACACACACAAAATTGCTTGGTAATAATGTAGTGCTTATTTTCCTCCCTAGATAAGAAAACATGTTTGCAAATTTGTTGCCATCAATGAAAAAAAACTGTACTGCATTCTAACATTATTCGTGCTTCGCTAATTGTGGTACGCTCTCCAGCAGTCCTTTTTTTTTGTATTATTAACTAAGCATTATTTTCGTTAATGAATGAATAAACTTTTGTATTCAGGAGAACTCAGAATTCATGTATTCAAGCGAAATGTCCAAATTACGCGAGTTATAAAGAACATTTTAATAAAATATTAACATATATATATATATAT